>VYXH01002487.1:77972-111056 GCA_013397275.1 Burhinus bistriatus | reverse complement strand
AAAATAAATAAAATAAAATAAAATAAAATAAAATAAAATAAAATAAAATAAAATATTTGTTAATCCAACAATGCAGTTTTGGCTGTTGTAATGGACATGAGATTTGTGTCATCTTAGTCTATGCAGGACTGATAGAACTGTGTTCATTTCCCAACCATGTCATATGTTTTTTCACAAATATTTCACATATATTTTTCCCCTTTTTTTTTTTCACATCCTTAAACTCTCAAGTTCTTTTTTTCTGACTGCAGAATATAAAGGGAATTCATAATACTTTCTTTTTCACACATTTTTNAACAAGTCTTACGAGGAGGAGCGGCTGAGGGAACTGGGGTTGTTTAGCCCGGAGAAAAGGAGGCTGAGGGGAGACCTTCTCGCTCTCTACAACTACCTGAGAGGTAGCGGGAAAGAGGGGGGGGCCGGTCCCTTCTCCCAAGTAACAAGCAAAAGGACGAGACGAAATGGTCTCAAGTTGTGCCAGGGGAGGTTTAGATTGGATATTAGGAAAAAATTATTCACTGAAAAGGTAGTAAAGTGTTGGAACAAGCTGCCCAGGGAAGTGGTGGAAACGCCATCTCTGGAGGTGTTTAACAGATGGGCAGACGTGGTGCTGAGGGACATGGTTTAGTGGTGGGTTTGGCGGTGTTAGGTTGATGGCTGGACTCGATGACCTTAAAGGTCTCTTCCAACCTAGGTGATTCTCTGAAATATATGGAGAAGCATGTATCACTAGGATGAAAAACAGAACAAGTAAAAAAATAATGATTCACTTCCAATCACAGTTCAAAATGTCACAGTAATGATCAACTGTTATTCAATAAATAGCACCAAAATATTTTACAAAAGATTTAAGGAGGGATAATTCCAATGTGACACCTCATGAATGAAAAGGGATAGGGATGACAAAATAAGGATTAAGTAGCAATGCAATGTCAGCCTTAAACAAGATTGTCACTGTGTTGACTTTGGAAGAAGATCAACTACTGTTTTCAGTTGGGACTAGGACAAACAGCCTAGTTTTGTTGACTTGACTGATATATGAAGTTGTCTTCTGTTTGGTATATTTTTGCTCAACGCTCAGTTTTCCAGGTACTTTGCACTGCTGAAAATTGTTATGACTTTTGCTATCAAGTTAGTTACTAATGAGATTAACGTATAAACATTTACATGAATCCATTCATGTGGACTAGGGTGCATATGTTGTTCATTTCAGTCTGCCACATTTGAAAAAAAAAAAGACAAAATCCCTTTGCTATGTACTTTATCACAGTTCATGGCCTCAGGCAAAAATGGAGAATAAAGGAGTGAACTTAAGTGTTTATACCTCAGGGAAGAAACATTTGGTTATTAGACCAGATGGGTGAGAACTTTCACGTTCAGGTTCCTGCTGAGAGAGTCAGAAAAATAAAATAAAATAAATAAAATAAAATAAAATAAAATAAAATAAAATAAAATATTTGTTAATCCAACAATGCAGTTTTGGCTGTTGTAATGGACATGAGATTTGTGTCATCTTAGTCTATGCAGGACTGATAGAACTGTGTTCATTTCCCAACCATGTCATATGTTTTTTCACAAATATTTCACATATATTTTTCCCCTTTTTTTTTTTCACATCCTTAAACTCTCAAGTTCTTTGTTGCTGACTGCAGAATATAAAGGGAATTCATAATACTTTCTTTTTCACACATTTTTTTCTCTTACCTTATTCAAGGGTAAGGTTTGGAAACTTTGGTCTTATTTTGCATATGTATACTGGTATAAAACAGAGCCTTGATTTTTCCTGGATACTTTGGAAGATTCTTAGACTAGATATAATAGCAACAATGATAGTAATAACACAAAAAAGAACACAATACTTGCACCTCATGTCTGTTTAACCCTTGCCTCAGCAGTACAGCAAGAATAGGCACCCATGGAGAAATTTCAGTCTTGCAGTGCACATCTAGGGCGATTCCTTTGAGCTTGCAGTGGAGGGCTATGAAAACATATTTACGTTCACCTGACCACCCGCACACAAGTTATAAATTGTTGACACTGACACCATCTAGTGTGTAGTAAAAGCTGCCTGATAAAGAGCGTTCAGTGAGCTGATGACACACACATTTTTCCTACTGGTAGGTGGCTGTATGTGATGTGAGTTTTCTTTTTTTCTTTTGGTGTATAATATCCTGCAGAGGCCACTGTTGAAAGAGAGCAAGTTCAATAGCAATAGCAAAAAAAAAAAATAAAAATAAAAAAAGATTAACAGGCCTCTGAAAGCAAAGAGGCAGATAATAGCCTTGGAAAATATATGTAGATGTACTTCTGGAGAGAAAGAGAGCAGGAAGAAGAACTGATGTTTGTTTGAAAGCTTTGCAAGAAGAAAGGATATAAAGGAGTTATGATTCAGAGCAATGTGCAGACATTCAGAAACACGAAAACTGAAGCAAATGAAGAAAAACATCCTGAAAATAGGGTTTTTTTTAGATTTCCAAGGTATGATCCTGGTCTTATTGATATAATTTTGGTGATTTCACTAGCATCTTTCCTAATGCATAGAGTTGTAGCTGAGAACCCAATTAGGATTCAGGTCCAGAAATAATAATTTTCCAAAGGTTTTACTCTGACAGTATCAGTTGTCATTCATTCCCACTTTAAGTGATTTAAGACCATGTGGGAGTAATTTAGGTACCTAAACAGAGGTACATAATGACATTTTGGGGTATGTTAAGAGGTATCCTGCTGTATCTGAGGCATTCACATGGGCTGGCAGACAAAATATGGGATTTAGGGAAGTCCCTTTACACATCCCCTGAGTGACAGCTGGCAGCAAGAGCGTGTCAAATGGCACAAGATGCATGTGTTTATGCAAACAAATCAACCAAGTCCCTAAATCACTTCTTCTTTCCTCAGATTGTGTCCTCACACACACACACACACACACAAAAGTATCCTTGACTGGGCCTGAATAGGTGGGCTGTTTTGAGATGAGCAAATCAGTTTTTGGGATGAGCAAATCAGTTGCTGGCACTTACATGGAGATGAAGTAACTGGAAACAAATAGTAAGGACATGATCAGATGGGGACAAGTGATCAAGCAGGGGCATTCAACGAAGCAATTTCCTCTTTTCACAAAATGTTGCCAACCTTCAGCTAAGCCTGAATAACTCCTTTTAGTATGCCCTTAAAGAACCGCAATATGAATTTAAGTATATTTGTCTAAAGATATTATCATTGCCTTCTGTGTTTCACTTACCCTTTCTTACTTTGTGTTACAATAGATGGGGAGTGTGCACATGAGTAGTGCCTGCATTTCAAATAGGGAATGGTGACTTAAATTTCCTGCCACTGACAGTTATTTTCAAAAGTGTGAGCAAAACACAGGCAGCTTTTGTCTTCAGGTGAAAGTACACACTGTTAAAAGGTCTGAATGAGCTAAACCTCTGGTTATCCATGGCCCAATGGTTACTGTCTTTTCCATTTATATTAGTATTTTCTTTGCTATGCTTTACATGAGCTACTCATTTGAATTTGATTCCTTGTATCACAGTAAGCATAAAATGTGTCTGTGGTTGTGTCTACAAAATTATGTGTATAAAATTGATGCCTAGTTAAAGTTGAGTTGAAAATCTTGCCTCTAGATCAAATTTAAAACCACATAAGAAATACTGCTCTTAGAGTACTTCTGTAGTTATTATTGTATGTCTCATGGGGCTTTTAAAAGATTAATTTTCTTTCATTTTTTGATTCAGTTTTTTGGACATCATGCGTTATTGTTTTGGGCACAATACAGATTTCATTGCAGACAGTATAATTCAGTAGTTTCAGTAACCTTCATGTGAGAATTTACACTCAAAATGTTGTTTATGGGAAAAGAGTAAGCACACCTTTTTTATATATGCATAAAAACAAGAATTTACTGTTTGTATAAGCGAAATCTCAGCAGTCAAATCCAAGAGTTGTTATTTATTGAGATCTAAATGTTACAGAAAAAGAAGGAATTATGCAATTATAACTATTATACACACACTTATTCTCTACCCCTTGTCCTGGTGTTGTGCTCACCCTTCTCCTGCTCCTCTGGGTCCCAGGTTGGCAGTTTCTTTCTGGTGGTGGTTGTTTAAGGGGGCGTTACGGCAAGTCATCAGTACCTGGAGTCCTTCACCAAGAGGAACACAATGCTCATGTTGATGGTTTTCTCTTCCTTGCCCTAGGAAACACCTGGGGTCCATTTTCAGATGTTTGCTAACATGCTTTTATACCTAGCTCTTCATTTGTCTGCAGTTCCACATTACATCCAAATTTACCGCGTGTGGCACCTATGACAGATACGACCTCATTCTCTTTGCTACCCCTAAACCCGGTTTTGTCCGGCTCCAGGTCTGTATATTTTTAATTGACCATGGGTGAGCTGCCTGTAATGCCAGCCTGTGCCCCACCTCTTATCATCCGCTGCCTGTAACCCTCTGTGCCGTCCATGTCCTGTGTCTCCCCTTCTCAAGGCCTCTGCTTTCCTACGAGGCTTGTTTTTCTCTACAGTACATCATTGTGTTAGAGTCATAAATATCTCATTCTACATGGAATACCTGGTTGTTATTTCTGTTTATATAGAATCACAGAATCACCGGGGTTGGAAGGGACCTCTGGAGATCATCTAGCCCAACCCCCCTGCCAGAGCAGGGTCACCTACAGCAGGTTGCACAGGATGGTGTCCAGCCGGGTTTGGAGTGTCTCCAGAGGCGGAGACTCCACCACCTCTCTGGGCAGCCTCTTCCAGTGCTCTGCCACCCTCAAAGGAAAGAAGTTCCTCCTCATGTTCAGATGGAACTTCCTATGTTCAAGTTTGTGCCCATTACCTCTTGTCCTATCACTGGGCACCACTGCAAAAAGACTGGTCCCATCCTCCTGGCACCCTCCATTTAAGTATTTGTAAGCATTGATGAGATCCCCCTTCAGCCTTCTCTTCTCCAGACCAAAAAGACCCAAGTCCCTCAGCCTTTCCTCATAAGAAAGTTGTTCCAGTCCCCTAATCATCTTTGTAGCCAACTATAGTTGTACCATACAAAGATTAAAAAAAAATTACAAATTACATATAGACAGACACCTTGTCTACTAGAGGAGTTACTGTCACAGCTAAACGAAGCAAAGTGAAGCTCAACCAGGTTGGCAAAAGTTCAGTCAGAGCAAGCCTGACAAGTCTCAGCCCTGAGGTCTTGCAAGCTCAGCACAAAGCTTATGGTCTGTTTTGAAGAGCAGAAGGGCTGTACTACAGGGCTACAGGGCTCCAAGAACTATCAACATCTGTTTTCTATAGCTATTTTGTATAGAAACATCTCCACTCTCAGAGAACTAATAATTGTCTAAGCTATCCAGAGCTTAAACATCCATGTTTTATAAGGAAGAAAAAACCCCTGGTGAATAGATAATGGAATACAGGTTTTGATATTGTCCTACATTCTTTTCTAAATCTGTTTTGTAGCTCTGGATGAGTCATACTCTATATTAGCAATTGTGAAATCTGGAAGACGAGCAGATGTGAGGATGTCACAGCTCCCTGTTGCCAGCTCTAGCCAGGAGTCACACTGGACCTGTATTCCCTATAGGTACACACATACGTGTATATAATACACATATGCACACATACACATGACCAGGCACGTGAGCAAACACTCAGCACTCACACAAACATCAAAAGTCTCATCCTGTCCTTTGTCTGGCTCATCAGGATGAAGGTCTGTTGGTGGGAAATATATCTATGTATAAACATTAAACTCATAAATTCTTATATATATCTAAAGGGCGGGTGTCAAGAGGATGGGGCAGACTCTTTTCAGTGGAGCCCAGTGACAGGACAAGCGGCAACAGGCACAAACTGGAACAAAGGAAATTCTGTCTCAACATGAAGAAAATCATCTTTACTTGGAGGGTGACAGAGCACTGGAAGAGGCTGCCCAGAGAGGTGGTGGAGTCTCCTTCTCTGGAGATATTCAAACCCCCCCCCGGATGCATTCCTGTCCAACCTGCTCTAGGTGAACCTGCTTTGGCAGGGGGGTTGGACTAGATGATCTCCGAAGGTCCCTTCCAACCCCCGCCGTTCTGTGATTCTCTGATTTTGTAACCCATGTACATACTTATGTGCAATGTGGTTCCCCCCCCAGCAGCGGACCCTTTGTCAGTCCAGTAGCTGCCCTTAGGTCTCAATCTGCTCAACTTCTGGCACCTGAACAGATCAGCTGCTGAGGCTGCAGCCCCAGTCCAGCTGCTGGTAGAGACCCTCCACTCATACCCACACATGTATGTGTGCTGTGGACCTCTCTACTAAATTACCTTAGATAAGGCTATAAAATAGTTTTCCCTGGGTCTTCTTTTCTCCAGATGCCTCATGCACAGGGACATGAGCATGTAACCAGGTCTCCCATTTGGCCCTCAGACACCACAGTCACAGGCTGGGAACCTTCCAGCAGCCAACTCATAACCCCTTGGGTCCCACCTGTATCCAGCCCAGACTTAAGGCCACCCCGACCCTTGGCTCCCTAGTGCCTAGTCCTATTTGTTGGTTAATCTGGCTTGGTGTTTGCCAGCCATTACCCACTGACATATGCACCCACGTGATGTGCGCATGCTCTAGTCACTCCAGTTGGCACAACATACACATGGGCCCTTATGATCCCCGGTCCCACCCCATTTACTGGCACTCAGAGCCCCGTATACATGCACGTAGGTAGGATAGAGAGACCTTCACCCAAGAAAATAGCTAGAAATAGAGTTCAATTGAGAATACAGGATGACTGCACCTACCAGCTGCAGGGCATAGACAAACACACCGACTAGCAGCCAGTTCATATGCAATCAGCCCTTATCCCTCTTCTCCCTCTATTTCCTGACATTTGTTTACCTTGATCCCTCTCTTCCCCCACCTCTGATTGCTCTTCTAAATATGCCATGGTAATTCTTGTGCAAGCCAAAGACTATTTTTCTAGCCCCCCACAAGTGTGCCACCCCTATAGGTAGTGAACTCCCCCATCCCAGTTTGTAAGGTGTCCTCCTGTTGATTTATGGTACTGGGTGAGAATGTGTCATTATTGTATACAAAACTACTTAACCTCTCTAAAACTGTCCATAGGAACAAAATACATTACTATCAATCTTTTGCCTTCGGGTAAGGTTCCAGCTGTATCAATAGTTCTATAATTTTCTCTACGTGTATTTGCCTTTGGCTTTCTTATCTTGTTGTTTGTCTTGTAGTATAGTAATAGACACTTGTGTGAGTCTCTGTTCTTGTCGTTAGTATTTCAGTCTCAGAGCCCAGCAGAGGTGAACTGAGATGCTAGTTAACAGCATGCAGGTAACTCAGCTGTTGAGCAGTTGGATTATGGTCAAGCCGTAGAGTGAGTGAACATCAGAAGATGAAGACCCAGGTAATAACAAAAATAAGTAAACAAAAAAGTCCGTTTTATTATCACATGTAGGTGCTGGTGGATAATATGTAACAGCACTTATTAGAGTCAAGGTCATACTACCCAATATGTCAATCAGCATCATCCTTTTGATCTTATTTTCAATCTCCAGCTAATAAGTAAAATGCTAGAGGGATCTATTTTAGTTAGCATTAATTACATTGCGGTCAAGTCATTAAAAAGCTGAAATATTCATAACAGGGTATAAAATTACCACTAAAAAGCTTCAATTTCTACCCTTAAAGAAGTGTATATTGTAATCTCTCAACAGACTCAGAAGAAAACCAAAAATAGCTTAAAATTTCTTATTTAGGTTTATTTATATTTGGGGTACTAAATATGTGTGAGCCCCTGTGTATTAGAATAGTTGCCCTCAATTGTTTCTGATTATGAGGTGAAGCATGCATTTTATCAAAATGTATTTCTACCACACATGGTCTGGGAATTCCTCGACATTTAGTAGAGAAAGTTAATTACACTAAAAAAGCTCGACCATGAAACTGAGGTTATAGAAAACATTGTACTTGTCAAAGGAATTAATCTCATGCTGACCAAACCTTCCCCCATGGTTTTTCACTGTTATTCACTTTAAATCTTTGTCACCCATCTAAATCCCAGTGGACTGCAAGGTCTGACCCTTGACTTACAGGGTTAGAAGTAGCATAAAAGTTTTGACCCATTCAATCCCAAATTTTGTTGGTGTTTTTTTTTTTTTTTTTTAATGTGCTCATTTTGATTGTCTTATTAATCACCTGTCAAAGAGCATTTCTTAGCTCTGAAAGGAACTGTGTCCATTTTCTTCAGTTCAACAACCTGAAACTGCCAAAAGTGAACTGCTCATCTCACTGTGAATAAACTGAATTGTATTTGTCATTTCTGAGCTTGCTGGTGGTTTCTCTTCCTAGCAAAGTGCAATCTTTTATGATAGGAGACATATTGTGTATTTAACTGTATATTGGGCTTTGTTGTTTTCTTTTCGTGAGTGGGTTGATTATCGATGTACACCTGCTGAATGAGGAAGAAAGTATGTGGCCATTGATGACTCCAAAAAGAAAGAACAATATCTCATGCAGCACCTTTCACATGAATGCCATTTATTACTTCTACCAAATCTATTCCTATATCCTTAATTATTGATCAGAGCTCTATTTTGCTCGGTGCCTAGAGGTACAGGAACAAAGTGCCTTTTCATGAAGATTTTCAGACTTCTTTCTTCAGCTCAACTGTTCTCAACTTAGCCTACCACAACATCCACTTAAATAAGCTAGTGACCCAGTAGAAGAGTTTTTTCTTGAAACTTAGAATTGCTAGAAGTTTAGGAAAGATATATGAAATGATCTGTTGGCACACACAATTGTTTTTCCCCAGTCAGAGCAGGATGCCTTCAACTCCCAACAAATGAAAAATGTCAGATGTACATCAGGATTTGAAGGGCATGCTCTGACTCAAACAGAGCCTTTGCCAAGTTTTTTTGCTGACAAGATGATCCCTTAAGTTACTATCATTGATTTAACATAGTTATCTACCATCTGTTTAGTTCTCAATGACCAAATAATGGCAGCTTCATTTGTGTTTGTCTCAATAATAGAGTTTAAAAGAAAAAAAACCCCCAACAACGCACAACTAAACAACAACAAAAAAACGCAACAACAGATAATTAGGAGAGAGAGAGAATTGCTTACTGGTGGGTTAGTTTGGTTTTCTGTGCAGATGTGGCTAAACGACCAGGAAAAGGCTAGCATAAAACCAACCCATGTTGTGCTATAGGTACTTAGAAGAAGCATTCAAATGGGAATGAAGGCAGCAGGATTGCTGGTGAATGAGGTGAATAAGGTGTCTCCGCTTTTAATAACTATTATTTCTACCTAGTTCTAAGGAACATTATTTAGTTGTCCTCCTCTGCATTCATCAAAGTCCAGCTGCCTTTTTTTCCTTCCCCTCCACTGTATTATAACCTTCCTGGACTATTAAAGAAAGCAAAATATATTTGAAGCCATATTCTGGGTATATTAGAATAACCTTACTTTTTATGCCAAACAAACCTTTGGACTACTGTGATACGTGGCATTTTTGAGGTTAACCTTGCTGTCTGCCATGCAATCTGCAGGTGAGACCTTAGAAGTGATTAAAAGGACCCTGACAGAACAATATAGGTTATGATACAGGTGACGAAAGGGACTCAGCATCCCTTATAGCAGCTGGAGAATGCAGTCTTCCAGAGAATCGTAGATGTAAACATATTGTCAGTAATTCACCCCTCAAGGTCTCAAGGATCAGAGTGTTTCTAGAAATAGAAGTAAATACGGCTTTCTTGAACTGAGAATTTGTAGCATAAGACCATCAATACGGGTGTGTCCAAAATGCAAAGAAATAAAATTCAAAGCCTCAGTGAATTTGGAATAAGATGTTTCTTCCTGCACGTCAGTATCTCAAGACAAAAGTAAAGATGTTTGAAGGTCCAAATCATCCATCATCCTTTTCTTCATTTGCAGGTAAGTATATGAACTACTGTTGCTTAGACTCATTTGCCTAAAAAAGAACAGCATTTTGGAAAACAACGTTACTTAAAAATCCCTAAGGACAGAGTCACCAACTAAAATATGTACATGAGGAGATATGACTTAAGAATTAGCAGGATGAATAAGATAGCCATGAACATCAGTATTCTCTCCAGCACTCAGACAAAGCAAACAAAACTAAATAATGCAGTGGACTTCTTTCACCAGCTACTACAGCTACATACAGATTGTTAGCTCAAAGGGAATAAAACAGGGTGGAGGGAAAGAGGGTTGAAATGTTAAATACGTACTTTAGTGTATTGATAGAGATAAGAAAGATGTGACAGGCCTAGTATGCAAGGTCAGAAATGATGCAAAAAAGAACAGCCCCAGGGAGGGTGCTGAGCCTGACTCTGGCCAGTCACCTGTTAAGAAACGCTGCTGGGTTTTTTATTTTTAAAGTGCCTGAGATAATGAACAATATCATGTCCCAAAGATGAATTCTGATGCACTGATGCTGGGAACAAAGAGAATTCCAGATTCTGCAGCCACCGTTATATTTTTGATCCGATTAATGATAGCTATGAAATGATAATAAAAATAAGCTAGGAATTTGACTGATAAAGTTTTTATTTGTTTCTATTACACGTTTAGTTTAGTTAGCGTTTATGGCATATAGCTCTTTTGACACTGCTGAGATATTTGCAGGCTGAGCTCAAGAGAAAAAACATCTGCTGATTTGATCAGAGGAGCATATGGCTAGCAAATTAAGATATGGAACCGTGAAGCAGTAATAGGAAAGCAAAAAGGCTGTGGTTTTAGTTAGAAATGAAAAGTGTACAAGGTTGTCTAGGAAAAGAGAAAAAAAAAATCCTTTTTTTTTGGTAGAGATTGAATCACAAATCAGATTGTCTACTAAAAACATTTCACAAATGTAATTGTTCCAACAATTCTCTCTTCTGTTTCTGCAAGCGGAGTTTGTCTTTGCGTCAAAGAAACCCTTTAGCTTTCCAGTTCCAAAAGGCAGATTATCTGTATGGTAAAGGCTCCAATGTATGCAATTCTTTACAAAAAGGCTATTGAATAACTAGATTATATTGTGATGTTTCAACAATGGCAAAAATACAGGAAGAGAAGTAATGACTTTTTAAGTTAGCATTAGTCCTTCTATTAGCTATTTTCAGAAAACACATGCATAGATATCTATGCTTCTCTCTGTGTTTACATACACAAACTTCTGAGCTGAGCGAATCATGAAAGAAATCAGCTATTTTAATATGGAAAAGAAGAAAACAGTTATTTAAAAGAAAGAGGTTATCATATCATAATTTCTGTTTCAGAAACTCAGATGAAATAGTTCCTTCTCTATGTCTTGGTATGTTAAACATTCTCCTTTGGATTTCCCCTTGATTCACTTTGGTGTAAGTTTATTCAGAAGTAAATTCATAGTGCTGATTTGGTATTGTCATTTTTGTTTTCAAATCTTGAACTGGCGGTTTGTGAGATTATTTCTTTCCTTTCCTATGGCAGTTTTGTTTTTTTCAATATTTCCCCCTTCAATATTTATTACTGTGATTTCAAAACCTGTTATTCCAAGTGCCTAGAAAACTTTGGAGTATATAAAACTAAAGTGAACTCATAATAATATGATTACTTTCAGTTGTTATTTGCAACTTTTTGAAGGTTTCCCATTCTTCTGAAAACCTTGAAAACTTTAAAAACTTTAAACTAGTTTTACCTGTGAAATCAAATGTTACATTTAAAGAGAGGGATTGATCAGAGGGAGGGGAGAATCAGACACTTCAGGAATATTTTCTTTATCTAGCCATGAGAAACGGTTCTCACATCTGTTAACTCTGAGTTTACTAACACTGGGGAATAAATTCCTCCCAAAATACCTTTCATTTAGGCATATTTATGCAATAAATTCTATGTTTTGGGGAATTTTTAATGTCAGTATAATGTCAGAGTTTTTATGTAATATCTTTTCCTCCGTGTTTGTAAAATGAGATTTTTCATTCAAAGAAGGATTCCTGCCTGAATCTCTGATCTTCCCTGAACCACTGGAGTTTTCATATCACACGAAGGCAAGATAAATACAACTGGTAATTATTATCCTCTTGAGAGGTGAACTGACATAGATGACATGCAGAGTTCGGTGATCTTTCTTTTCTTTAAACTGTTTCATAATGAATAAGTGAGATGAATCACCACGTAGGGATCTGCACTCCTTGTTCTGTGCAACAACATCCCCCCCCTGGTTTATCACATCAAGTTAACTCAAGAGGTCCAAAGCAAGAGGATTGACTGACTGTTATGTCCTGGTTTGACTGTGGATCTGGGGGAGGTTCGTAATAATTCCAAGCGTGAGATTAAGACACAAACAAGGTCAAATGCCATTCACTGGGGCTTTATTGTTATTTCCCAGCAATAGTCACTGAGATGAGCGATAAAGGCGGAAGCAGAGAAAAGGTAGAAAGGAGAAGCAGTATTACGGAACACAGCAGAAGGATAGTCACCACCATAGGTCTGAGGTGTCCTAATGGTCCTCTAGAGTCAGCGACATCCCGTTGATCTGTGATTCTCAAGTCATGACGGTGGTGAGGGTCCCAATTGGAGTAAGGCACAGCACTAGTTTATAGTCTCTGCTGACTTCCAGTTCGGGCCATCAGCGCTATGGTCACCTCTGCTCAACAAATCATCGTTTGACATGGTCACTCTATAGGTTTTTCCTGCCTTTGTCGTTTGGGCAGCGCTTGGTGTAGCACAGCCCTGAGAAACAGGGTCTAGTTGCTCTGATAACCAAGTGCGTACCCGCTTTGTTATGACGTATGGCAGCAGGCGAACTTTGAGTCATCTTATTTGTCTGTCGGTCTCCTACACTGACTGAAGATTCTGGTCCTTTTAAACAAGTTATTGGTTGTTTATTTTAAGAGCTGTTTATGTCAGCACTGTTCATGACAGAACACATTTTAATAACTTAAAGATGTGCCTTCTCACCTGGCTGATGCTGGATATCAGTGGAATGTAAAACTCAAGGTCTATAATCAAATATCACTTCTGTAAATGAGTAATTTCCACACTAATTTCCTTAGTGTATATATAATCTTAAAGTAGTTACTAGTTAGAAGTTACTTCTATATATGTTACATTTTTGACATAGCTTTTCACAAGACTATAAATCTCTTCTGGAGATGATAAAAGCTAGATAGTCTTGGTAAATCCTACTCTGTGGGATGGAGTGTTAAGTTTTATTCTTCTCCTCTGTTTCACACCGACCCAGGTGCCAGTTTTGGATGCCTCTGTCCATTCAATCATAGTGTATGAAACTTTTAAGGAACAGTAATGGAAACCAGTATGAAATCAGGTGGCCAACGTACCCTTTTCATGCTTGTGTGGATAGAAATAGGAGGAGATATGAGAAGGTTAATGCTTCAATCAAATTGAAAATCGTAACAGGAACGAATCTGCAGATCTGTCATACATACTCCAGATGTTCTGTTTTGATGCTCTGTAGAGTTTAGCTTGGGATCTCACACTCCTGTGAGCTGTCAAGATGTATGTTAGCAATGTGTAGAAGCTACAGCAGCACCATAGTCTCTCTACCCTCAGGTGCCAAAACAAACTTTCTTTTCTGAGAACGATAGACCTCAGCAGCACTGGATGGCAACTTTTCCTGAGGTTCCTTTAGTGAAAGGAACTGAGAAGGGACTAAACAAATCTAAATTGACAGAATTGTGTGGAAACAACTACAGACTGTTTCCTCTTCCAAGCAAGCCCACCAGATTGAAAAATAAGTTACTGTGGATTTCTTGAACCCCTCTTTGATGCAGTAGCATGTACACTTTAAGTAATTCTACAAAACGTATCTATCAAAGAGAAATGTTCTACAGAGCTTATGCCTATCTCTTTTTTCCCACGAACCTTCTTAAAACTGGGACAAAATCTCTCTCACAGAGTTCACAGTGAACTGTCCTCCAGTCTGAACTGGTATTCAGTTTTTTTTAAATTTTAAGCTTTCATCGTTATTGTTATAAAAAAGATAAAGTCAATATTGCAATTACTGTAACAGACATATGGGATTACCAGTAGCTATCCAGATCCATGTAATTTAACAAACCAGCTCAAAATGAATTATACCATAAAAGGATGTTGCTTGTTTCTCTCTTTGGTCATTTTATGGCTAGAGATACTTCATTTATCGGGAAAAGAAAAAAACAAATTTGACAAATTAAAATTGGGACAAGGTTATTTGTAGGTTACATTGCCACCCAGTTTTATCCTCTTTTACCGTAGTTCTTTTCTTTGAACAACTGGAGATCAAAAGGGGTTGACCTGTTTATTGAACTTACTTCCATGACACCACAGGAACAGATGCCCATCCAATTATTCCTGTTGCGAGCTCATAGTTTAGCAAAGTGCACTTCCATGTCTTGAAGTAGGTATTCAGTCTTGACCTCAAGTGCTGAAAAGTGCATGATGTTCTTTTATTAATTGTTTTAGTGGTAAATTTTCTTGATTATTTCTAGCCTCAAATTAGCTTACGTAGTTTCAGTTTTCACCTTCTGGATCTTCTTATGTCTTCTCTTTCTTGGATTAAAAAAAACCTTTGTTATAAAAAGTATTGTCCCCAGGTAGTCTTTTACTAGCCATGATCAAGCCACCATTTCTCTTTATCACCGGCAGGTATTTAAATAACACCATAAATACAAAACTTATGCTAGATATCCTAGATGAAGAGAAGTGTCCAAATAAAAACCTTATTGACACAGTAGATAACATGTCAGTTCCACAGGCTGGTCTTCAGAGAAGGCAACAGAAGTCCTTTAAGAGACTGAAGGATTACCCAATCCCGTGTTCGGGAGTTAAAAGCTGTATAAATCCAAACTATAAATAAAATGCATTTTCTAAAGGTGATGATAAGGAGTCACTGGCAGAGACTCTAAGAGAAGGTGGAAGTGTCTCTGTCACTTGGGATCTTTGCACAGAAGTTGGGAGATTCTGAGAGTAACCAGACCAACACACAGGTGAGTTGTTGGCAATATCCCCTTTAATACCTATAGTTCAGTAATGAAATGAAAACCAAAATGAAATAAATGAAAAGTAGTCATGACTCTAGGAAATGGTAAGAGGAAAACAGTGGAGAGATTGTAGTTTTTGAAAAATCAGAGAGCTAGCTTCTCTCATCAAAACATCTCAACAGTAATGAGTTTGTTAAGATATGAACTCCACATTTTATGTGTTTTTTGTTTGAGTTGGTTTGGGAAAAAAAAAAAAAAAAAAACAACAGAAACAAAATCTCATCATACTGTATTAACACCTTATCAGAAACCATTAACCTCCCTATCCTCCAACCTGTGAAATGTTCTCTGGATGTTCAGAACATGTGACAGAATATCTTGACACTCTGACCCTGTTGCATTAAAATAAAGGGAGAACTTCACATACAAATCTTGGCTTGCTTTGAAGTTTAATAATGGATTTTCAGTGCCGTTTTTTCAGAAAATTCTGCATAGCTACTTTGTCTATAAAAGTGTTTAGAAGTTCTTGTTTTGTTTCCATTTTATTGCCTACGAGAAATATTTGCTTTTAAAATATCTGGTGGAGAAAAACATAATTCCCACATGAGTCTCAGATGTTATTCTCTTGATGAGTGTATACAGATGAAAGAGAGTAGGTTAGAAATATAACTGCATATACTGGTCGAATAATAAAACAGTGAACTTTGAACATTGTGTGCGAGCTAGTGCCGTGCTGGTTTTGCACAAGATACAAAGATCTAGTGTATTAATAGATACTAAAAAATGTGTTTCAAATTCATCCGATAATGAAACGTTTACCTTGTTATTTTTACCAGTGCACAGTAAATACGATTCATGAGTGTCGTACAAGGGGTCAGTATTGCCCTCGGTACTGTATATCAAGCTGTAGCTGATTTGGAACAGGAGTGCTGACACATTGCATGAGGGAGACGTGGACCCTCAAGGAGCACTTGGATTTGAGCTTGCAGTTCAGAAAAGCGTCACGACTTAAGCCAACAATTCAGTGGGCTGTAAACTGAAGTCCCAGGGACATTAGAGAAGGCCTTTAGTTCTTTAAAGCTTAAATGTTGTTCTGGGTAAGGTCCTTAAAACAAGCCACCAAATATGGCTTTGCATAAAATTCAGCCAAATAATTTGATCCTGTCAGTAAATAAAACGCAGATACTCATCAAATGTAGTTCATTATCTGGAATTAAAGTACCTCCGAATTTTAAGTAGGCTTGTGTTGGAGCTCATTTTAATGGTGATTGGTGACATCATTTATATATAAAAATGTTCTCCGAATGTCACAAGATACAGCCTTCAATACCCCTAAGTTGAGGTCAGATCCAAAAAAAGGATGTTAATGCCACATATTATTCCGCCTCAAGTTTAAGAAGAATTTCAAAAATATTTTTCACCTGGTGTCTTTTAAACACTTATTTAGGATGTTACATCTTCGGGCTGTATGAGAGCCTAAGGCGATTGTTTTCCTTATAGATGCCTACATGTGAGCTAATAGACCCTGCACCCGCAGTCAGCAGTCACCTCTCTCTGTTCATTTGTGCTTATCTATCTTTCTGTGGGTATCTGCTGGTTTAATGGGGTAAAGAAGTGAATGATTATAGCCAAACTTAGCCCATATGGAGACACCATCTGAGGCACTCCCTTGCATGAGGAGCCTTGGAGGAAGCCTACCAAAGCAAATCTAAGCTCAGCACTGGAAGGCCTAAGCTCTCTGCAAGGCATAGTACAAAGTCTTCTGTCACTTCAAAATATCAAAAATATAATATGGTGCCCTCCTTCATAAAACGGTTGCTTTGAGGAAAAGTGTTCTGTCATTCTCAGTCCGAAATTTTCAAATCTCCTGGCCAGGTCTTCTCGCACAAGACTGCACGTGCTGTGGAATATCACTGTTCAGAGGAACTTGTCCATGAGTCCTTTTGCAAAGGGAGAGTTTGAGTAATCAGGCAGAGACATGGAGTACATGCACAAAACAGAGTGGGGAAACTCTGTTTTTTTCTGAAATGCTTCTTATCAGTAAATTAATTCAAGATTAACTGGACCAGAAGGCAGAGAGAGACGTTGGAAGAGGGACCATGATCAATGATTAGGGCACTCTTCAGAGAGAATGGAGTCCTGAGTAAATTAATGTGACATAATCATAGAATCATAGAATGGTTTGGGTTGGAAGGGACCTTAAAGACCATCTAGTTCCAACCCCCCTCCGACGGGCAGGGACACCTCCCACTACACCAGGTTGCTCAAAGCCCCATCCAACCTGGCCTTGAACACTTCCAGGGATGGGGCCTCCACAGCTTCCCTGGGCAACCTGGGCCAGTGCCTCACCACCCTCACAGTGAAAATTTTTTTCCTGAGATCTAATCTAAATCTCCCCTTTTCCATTTTGAAGCTATTACCTCTTGTTCTATCACTACATGCCCTTGTACAAAGTCCCTCTCCAGCTTTCCTCTAGGCCCATTTCAGACACAGGAAGTCTGCTATAAGGTCTCCCCGGAGCCTTCTCTTCTCCAGGCTGAACAACCCCAACTCTCTCAGCCTGTCCTCATGGGATAGGTGCTGTAACCCTCTGATCATCTTTGTGGCCCTAGTTAACGTTGTGGGTTAATGCCAGTAGGCAGCTAAGCCCCACACAGCAGTTTGCCCTGTCCCAGTGGTGTGGGGAGAAGATCAGAAGCGTAAAAGTGAGAAAACTTGTGGGTTGAGGTAAAGACAGTTCAATACCTAAAGCAAAGCAAACTCAGGAATTCATTCGCTACTCCCTGTTGGCAGGCAGTTGTTCAGCCATTTCCAGGAGAGGAGGGCTCCATCACGTGTAACAGTTACTTGGGAAGACAAGCACCATAACTCCAAACATCCACCCACCTTCCTCCTCCTTCCTTCAGCTTTTATTGCTGAACACAATGTCATGTGGTATGGGATATCATTTTGGTCACAAATCCAAAACACGGCACCATACAGGCTGCTATGAAGAAAATTAATTCTCTCTCAGGCAGACCCAGCACACGTAAGCAGAGCCCCAGGATGTGCTCAAGGGACAGTGAAGCGCTGAGTTTATCGTACACTCTTCTGGTTAACATTTGGCTTTTCTGAATCTGACTCTGAGATGCCAAGCTAACTCAACATTACAGGCTTCACATCAGGACGCAGGCAGCCAAGAGATATTAGTAAAGACAATTTTATCACCATGTCTGAAATTCCTTTATGGATCTGCCTTTAGGATAGAATCATAGAATCACCTAGGCTGGAAGAGACCTTTAAGATCATCGAATCCAACCATAAACCTAACACTGCCAAAACCACCACTAAACCATGTCCCTCAGCAATGGAGGTTTCGCAGCAAAGGATATGGTTTCAGGAGAGGCTTGCTTGGCGTACAAAGGCAGCTTAGGATATTTCTAGTCCTGTCTTCCTACGATGCTGTTTGACTTGGTCTCTTGTGCTGTTACAGCTGTTTGTGGGTTTGGGGTTAACTGCCTCTCTGAAATGAGCAAATTAGAAGCAGCAAACAACGAGGGCTGGACTGGGGTTGTGAACTTCTTGCGATAGCTTTGCTGCCAATGCTATCATCTTCTAAAACTGCAGCCTATGTTTCTTCTTCACATAGGCTCAATAAAATTGATCGTGAGTTTGGAGTGAACTTCTATTACTATAATTACTATTTGAATCTCATTTATAATTATCCATATGGTTTTCCTTGTGGTTAATTTTTCTCCCACATGGTACATTTAATTAACTTAGATATCCTTTAAGTGATTATCTTGCTTTTTAAAAGCAACAAACATCCCCTTTTATCCCAAATTCTTCAATACCATGTCACTGTTCTTCTGTCGCAGTTGCGTGCTCCCTTCTTTACAGCTGATATATGCCCCAAAAACATTAGCTAGTGGCAGCCAGACTATACGAGAAGGTACTTTTCAACAAAATATCTTCGTGAAGATGTTTCCAATATTTCTCCCCGGCACAGCCTATTTTTGATGTACTTCATTTCTTAGATGGGAACATCAACCCAGAGGTAGTGCTGCAAGAGTGACTCACTGGAAAAGGGGCCAGTGTTGGTGTGAAGTAAAAGTACCAGTGAAGGAAATCCCTTTGGGCTATAGGAGCTTTAATCTCCGTCTTCGCTCCATTTTATCACCAAACTTCAGTGCTGCGTATCTCACAGGCAGAGAACCGGTGTGTCAGGGACTATGATGAAAACTGGGGCTGAGAAATAAAAAGACACCAAACAAAAAAACTAAACAGGATCATAACCATGGAAAAAGATGAGAAAAAAAGAAGTGTATAGAAAGGTATAATTTCATCCTAACTTAAAACTTTCCCAATATTAAATTGGTGAATGACATGGCGTTTCTAAATTAAGTAGGGTTTTTTCCTAATTTGGGCTTTGAAGAGCTCCTGATAAGCTCCGGAATAAAACTGAATTAAAAAACCCTCAAAATTCCTCTTATTTTGGATGACCTATAGGAGGTGCTGGCAGGGGGGCTGCAGGAGTGCACTAATTTCGCAGGTTATTCTTGAAGTGTTAGCTGCTGACACCATCAGACGGCAAACCACCGAACTTGTATGTACCTGGGTCAAGACAGAGAAAGACAATGAAAGAAAACAGTTGCTTCATGTTAATTCTTGAAAAATTTAACTTTTATAAATTGTTACCTTTCCTAGTGTTTGTTTCTAAAACCTGAGTTGCTCTCAACACTGGATGTTTCCCCCATCATAAGGTCTTCTAATCAAAGTCCTTGCTCTCAAGAGCAGTTTATTGATAACCAGAGGTCATTACTGAATGCGTCGTAAGCTGCTTGATTCATAGAGTTAGACACAATTTGGAAAGTGCCTTTCACAAAATCATACTCCATTGTATACCTCAGAATGTTTAAGGAGCTTATAAATGTTCTTACCAGAGGATCAAGTAAAGCTCAGTTTTAGCTTGATGATGAAAGCAGCTGGATGTTCAGCTGTTGTGATGTGAGCTCGAGCTGTTCTGCTTCTTGTCATCAGCTAGTGTGAGTATTTTGATAATTTTTCATTACTTCTTCAAAAAATGCCTGGATTATAAGGGTGTAGTGAGAAGATCAGGAGCCCAAGTGATCTCCATGGCACTAATGTGAAGATGGAACGTTCATGCTCACACAGTGAACAATTCCAGGATCGTACCAAGATCTGAATCTGCAATGGTATCTTGTGTTATTTACAAATATTTTCAGTATCAGCAGACATAAACATCAGAGAACACAAGCAATGACAACTAGAGTTTACAGAGCAATTTGATCCCCTCAGAACACGAAAACTTTTTCCACTCTTTTTTTTTACAAAAGTTTTTACAGAAAACAAAGATCAGAGTATTGCTATTGTTTTGATAACGTGGCTTGCAGTGGTAACGTGCTATCTGAGAGTCCATGTGGTATGAGGTTAGTAAAAAAACCTCAGTGGGATGAATGAGAGGAGGAGAAAATGGTGGGACAGAAAAGATGTGAAAAATAGGTGAAAAGGAAGAGGAAGGAAAACAGAGAAAGAAGGAAAGAAAGCTAGACAGAAACGTCCCTCAGGAAGGGACACCAAGTGAAGCAAAGAGATTTCTTCTAAAGAGATCTAGTAAGATAAAAAATTGTGGTTAATGAAACTCTCTTCCACGGTGCCTCTCTGCTCACAGGCAAACCTGCACCGACGTCATCGAGATCTACTTGCAAGTTGATGCTTAATGTAAAATTATTATTGAAATCACACTTTAATGGAAAAAGCTGTTATTACAGTTCTTGCTAAATGATTTCTGAGAGTTTTTAGACTGAAGACTGCAGCATTCCACGGCCTTGCAGAAGGAAAGCTGCCCTTGTAACTAGACTGTGGACAATTCACAGTCTACAAAAGGCAGTTAAAAGTAAAGGAGACAACCTATATGTACAGAACCGGGATGGTTTTGGAATCTGCAGTTTCTAACATTGCCCGTACCTGTGGGTTTGGGTTGTTGGGTGCTATTAATATCAGAAGAAACAATTCTTTTATCTAAAGAACAGCATCGAGAAAAGGTATTACTGCTGAACTTGCAGGGGAAAAAAACAATAGGTTTCATTTATCCTTTTATATATAGCTTTTGATCTTTTAAGGTATGCAACACCATGCAATTGTGCAGATGAAATTAGAGACATGCAACAACTGATTTAAAATTATAATCAAGAATATTTTCCACATTACAAGTCAAATAAAAAGGGAAGCTATACATAATACAACAAAGATAAGTAATATACTCTTATCACACCATAGGAATTTTTTATTCCAAGACCAGCTCTTTTTATGCCATTGCTGAATATTATCTGCACAGTTTTATCAAAAGCTGGTCCAAATACAATACCGTAAACTGACCCTCACGTCCTCTTCTTTCAGCTGGCACTTCAGACCTAGGAAAAATGGAGAGGTCTAACAAAAGGTGGCCACTTTGGACATATTTTGACAGGTTTGCTGGGATGTGCTGATTGCTACATTTCCATTGCCTTAAACCTTTTCCTGTTATTTCATGGTTGGCTGCGTTACAAACAAACAGGCAGGTATTCAGAGAGATACAGGTTCTTTCCCTCACTTTTCAGCTTGGATCTCCATTGAGTTATATAATCTCTTTCTGACTAAGCTTACCAATCTGAAAGGAAAGTGGTAATAATGATAATTAACTTCCTTTGTAATGCGTTTTCACATGTAGAGATGAAAATTGCTCTGTCAGAGATAATGTTTGGTATAATTTTTCCCTGCCTGGCTTTCTTGTTTGTCTTCTGGGATACTTATATCAAGTCGGGTTTTTAAGTTAACTTCCAACAGATTTATTAGTCATTTATAATTCATATTCAAATCAGGAATTAGTGACATTCTAAAGAAGGTCTTGAAGATTTCCATTAAATTAATAAAGAGAATAAGGCACAATACAGCAGTTTTCCTTCAGGAGCACAGAAAGAAGAAGAACGCTCTTTTGTTTGTGTTGATGCAATGTGATCCTAAAGCAAAATGGTTCTGAGAATAAAGTTTGTTTTCTGGGTGAACAATTGGAAGAGTTTGCGAGATAACTTATGCAAAGGTTTAAATCTTCGGTAGGTAGATGAGAGTAAAAAAGGGCCCGACTATAGTCTCTGTTGGGTGCTTCCTTGGCTGCACCTATGTTACATCTGTCCTGGCTCTGAGTCTGCTCTGCAGTCGGAGCTTGGGATGTCTATAAATACTGGGATTATGTATGCAAATCATATGCTTAAAGGCACTTTCTGTTCATACACTTTTCTGAGAAAGTGCAATAGATATAAATGCTTGAAGAAGACTTTTTTTTTTCCTTTGGACTTTAAGGAATTTCTTTAAATTACATCGTTATTACAAGCACTTTTTGATTGCTTAAAACAGATCAAACCAAACCAAACCCCAAAATTTCCAGAAATTCAGAATATTATTTCTGCTGTTATTGAGAAATTTCCTTTACATTGCATCTAAAGATGCAGCATTCATCTTTGTCTCAAGAGCACTCTTCATTTTTGTGTAATTGCCCCTTCTGGACACTGCCATTTTATTGTGAAAATTAGCAGATGTCCCCTAACTCAGAATTTGTAACCTCACCATTGTCACCTGGCTTAGGAGGGCCTGGTATTTAACTTCTGCCTGAATGAATTTAGCCTGAATGTAAAAACCACAGCTCAGCCTTGGGGAATGGAGTCAGGGAAGAATGGAAAGGAATTCTCCAATTATTAATTAAACTCAGTGTTTTGTACTAATACAACTGAAGTCTCCATCAGATCCTTCATGTAGCCCTGGAAGATATCGCTAGATTTTGGCCTAAAATATGATGTTATAGAACCATAGAATCATAGGATGGTTTGTGTTGGAAACGACCTTAAAGATCCTCTAGTTCCAACCCCCCTGCCATGGGCAAGGACACCTCCCACTAGACCTGGTTGCTCAAAGCCCCATCCAACCTGACCTTGAACAACTCCAGGGATGGGGCAGCCACAACTTCCCTGGGCAACCTGGGCCAGGGCCTCACCACTCTCAGAGTGAAAAATTTCTTCATGAGATCTCATCCAATTCTCCCCTCTTTCAGTTTGAAGCCATTACCCCTCATCCTATCACTACATGCCCTTGTAAAATGTCCCTCTCCAGCTTTCTTGTAGGCCCCTTTCAGATACTGGAAGGCCGCTATAAGATCTCCCTGGAGTTTCCTCTTCTCCAGGCTGAACAACCCCAACTCTCTCAGCCTGTCCTCATAGCAGAGGTGCCCTAACTCTCCGATCATCTTTGTGGTCCTCCTCTGGACCCGCTCCAACAGCTCCATGTCCTTCTCATGTTGGGGGCTCCAGAAGGGCTATGTCTTTAATGTTCTCTAGCTCACCCCATTACCATGATTCTTGGTATAGAAGAGAGAGAAATGCACAGGTAATATATAGATTACTAGCCAAATCATTAAATATAGCAAATTCAATGTCAGAAGAAAGTGCTAAGCTGCAAATTGGAGGTACATGTTTCTGAAAGACAGAGAAATAAGGACATGGGTGGGATTTTTTTCTGAGGATCCTTCTTATGTGATGAATTTGCATTCTGCCTCATACACAGTGCTGAATGTCCAAAGTCGTCTAACTCAGGAATAATTTACTGCGGGTTCCAGAAGCCTGTGAGCAATGTATTAGTTATAATTTACATTCTCTAATACTTTGTAATTGTCTGCTGGGACCCAAATCATGTGCTAGAGACAGGTGTGTGACTACTGGTATTGTAAAGCTTCCCAAAAGCACTTCTCCACTGCTGGTTGTAATAAAAGACATTTTCCCTGAAAACCTGAAAGGATAGATTTTGAAGCAATTGGCCTTTTCATATGTTGTGGCACCATGGACTAGACAATGTTTGAAGCACAATTTCCGTGCAATTTAACATTTCCTTTCTAGCTGTTTCAGAAATCTGTTTCCTTTCCTTTTCTTTTTTTTTTTTCCTTTTCCCCCCAGAAGGTCACTTGATTCTTTGGAGTCATGAGGCCTCAGCAGATTATTGTCTAGACATTACTTTCTGGCCTAAAGCCTGTTGCCTCCTAGCTGGCTTTAAATAGTTCCTTATAACAACTCATTGCTCCCGAGTGATATATACACTTTCCATTGCTGTCCTGATGCATAAGAAAACCTGGTTTTGGCTCTGGTCTGAGAAGCTCTGCAGCACGGTGAGGGTTTTTTCCAGTGAGAAGCAAATGAAAATCGCTGGTATATATCATAAAATGTATGAGGTGAACCAGCTGATAAGATAGGAATGTGGCTTTCATAAATTCCAGAGCTCATCCAGTTATGTATGGATTTCAGAATTGCTTTAAATGTATTAGTCAATGGCATTTAAAAACATAAATGCAAAATTGTCCTAGAAACATGATCTTTCTTAATTGTCTTAACTAGAATTAATTATCTATTAAGCACAGTGCATGTCAGCTTAGGTAGATTACAGTCTGGGGGCTAGGACTTTATTAATTTGATATGACTGGAATTTAGTAGCTAATATTTATGGGTCTAATTCAATCAAGAAATACATTCACCTTCTATGGCACGCAAGAGGAAGCAACTCGTACAGTGTCTGATATACTGCAACTTGTTCCTAGTTGAATTCAGAGTGCTTGGGTAAATATATGAGAAAACCCATTTGTACCTAAAAATGCAACAGTCAATGAAAGATCTTGAATTGGA
The DNA here is from genome assembly GCA_013397275.1 of Burhinus bistriatus. Taxonomy (NCBI): domain Eukaryota; kingdom Metazoa; phylum Chordata; class Aves; order Charadriiformes; family Burhinidae; genus Burhinus; species Burhinus bistriatus. Next base: position 86,400 of record VYXH01002487.1, on the reverse strand, counting down.
AATGGAAAAACCTGAAGTTAGAAATGGGAGATTCTCTTCTCTGAATTTCAAGTATCGCTAAGACACAGAGAAAACAATACTTACCGATCCCTTTAATAAGACTTCTCAATCACCAGTGAAATTGCTATCTATGCCTGCTTATTTCTAGGGTAATCACTCTGGTTCAGAGGTGTGCAAATCAACTACTGGTCTTGCAAAAAGATTTTGATGACCATCTAGAAGTCTCACACACAGCTGCCCTGGATGTTAAACTGAAACTGTACAGAAGGAGAGACGTATGAACCATGCAGCCTCAAGTACAATACATTTCCATCCACTTCAATGGATTTTGGATCAGGATCATAAAGTAATCTCCAACACCACTTATTGCTTTGCGTTTCAGAGCTATTCTTCATTGATTGGGGTGGCTCAACGAGTGAAATTGGACTGTGTTGTGCACTGCAGTACAAAGTTGCAATTTATTTTTTTTTTTTACAACAAAATGGATACAGAAAATGTATCATTAACATCTGAAGTCAAGAACCGTAGTATAAAAAATGCTTGCAAAGAACGTATTGACATTTAACCTCACAGTTGCATTAAGTCTTAACTCTGTACATAGGAAATGTTAATTACATTGTGCTTCACGTCTTCATAAAAGGTCAGTTCGGTGGTACTGTACTATGTAGCAGCAGAGGTTGGAAAGGTAGTGCTCTGAGCAGGAACAGGTTTTTTAAAGTTGATTGGGGCAAATCATAAGAGCTTCATCGTGCTTGCTTGGTAATGAGATTCAGTTATTTCCAATGAGAATTTTAAGCCCCCAGAGAGACTCATCTTTTGCTTACTGTAAGCAAAACTAATCTTTGCAAGTATAAAAATGACACTTACCTTCTTATTCTGTTGGCTTACAGAAAGGTCAGATCTAATAAAGATCACTCTTCTTGACAAATAGCACTTAATGTTTCTTTTCCTCCAGCTTATATTATTTTGTAAAATCAGATTACTGTTGCAATAGCCTAATGGTACCTGACTAATAAAAAATTGGTCCAGTACAACTACAGCTGTATATGGAAGATTCTTGACTAAAATATTATTTGAAATAACACTTGTGGGTGCTGAATCTTGGTCTCCCGATACAGAAAGTCCATCAAAATTACTCACAGAGTAATGAAAAACCCGGGGGAGGGGAAGTTCTCAGCATTGAGCAAACACACAATAAAGGTAACAGGAAAAACCTATGTTCATTGGGGCGTATTCCCTGCAATAGCAGATCATCATATGGTATATGTCTACTTGATTTCATCTGACAGCATTAGGGGAGGAAAAAAAAACCAAACAAACAAAAAACCACCTTGGGTAATGTGGCAGAGGGTAGAACGAGCTAGTGGCTTACGATTTGGGGTATTTGTGTTCAGTTCTCCATTCTGCCACCACTTTGCGTTGTAACACTAAGTCGCTTAGACTTGGATCCCCATAAGAGCTTCGACGTAGGATTGTTTCGGCTTGGAGAGGATGCTGAGTCAAATGTGCCTAGTAGCCTGAAAGAAATGAAAGTCCAGAATAGCTACATTTATATTAGCAAGTAGTGTAGCCCAAAATAAAGGATTTTTTAGAGAGAAAAAATGTTGAAAACACAGAATCAATACCAAAAGTGTTTCCAGGAAGCAGTACATTCAGATTACAGCTAAACTGGTCCTTCCTGTGATCTTAAAGCCAGGTAGTAGCTGAAGTACTTGTGCTCATGTGCTCCTGGGCACAGCTTCCAAGTGAGTTTCATCCTAAAAGAATTCAGTATGTCTACTCTGAGACCACTCTGATGATAAAAAAAAAGCATGACAAATGGAAATGCCTGGAAATCCACTTCAAAATTCTTCAGCCAAACTAAAATATCATTATCGATTAATTTAATGTGATATCATTGCAAAAAAGATGAATTGTATGTACAGATCTATTCATAGGAATGTCAGGAGATCAAAGGTAATTATTGTTCTTTTATTTAATGGGATACCTTTGCAAATACACTGAACTATATTTAAGAATAAATTTATAGCAATGTCAGAGACATCTAAAGTAATTATTCTGCTTTAGTTGGCATTTAATACTGTGTCAAATATTGGGAAACATACCTCAATAGATGTAAACAAGTAATAGAGAAGGCAGAGGAAACCACCAATGATCAGCAAATCAGCAAACACGACCTAAAGGGAAACATTGAAGTGAATTGTATTTCTTTTTTTCCTGAAAAGTAAAGAGTAAGTGATCTTACTTTAAGTCCTCTATTAAACAAAATTTTCTGTTGAAGAGAGGAATTAATTGTTCTCCATGTTCCAAAGGAGAAAAAGAGGAAAAAAATATTGGTTTTTTACAGGAAATTTAATGGTAAAGGGGTATATTGAACTAATGGACAACCAATATGACAACATTGTGAAACTTTCTTCATTAGAGATTTTTAAGAATAAGTGTGGGAATTAATGGACTCTTAAGCAATCCTTCAGGAGGTGTAAGTAATTGTGAGGAATACTGAGATTTGGATCAATAATACGGGCCATGGGCCCCACAGGCCATGAAATCAATGACAACAGCAGAGTCCACCAGCCTGAAAATCAGGCTCTGCATGTCTAAAGCTGCAACCCAAAGCAGAAGTATTTGTTTATTTTGAAGGTTTGGTGCAAGTGAATTTCCCAAGCAAAAGCACACAGAAATTTAAGACTGAAAAGAGAAATTAAAAGTTGATTCCACCTTCTCTTTCCTACCAGCAGCTGTTGACTTTTAAGTTGTTGATCCTTTATTCCCCTGATGGATTGGATTCATACATAAACAGTACGTCCAGCAAACTCAACTACCAGCACCTTTGAGAACAACGCTCAACTTCAGAGTTGCTGTTTAAGTCATCGCCAGATCAGTCTCCAGCCATGTATCAGTCATTTTCTGACCCCAAATTGATTATCTCCCCTCACTTGAGATTTCCTCTGGACTATATTTTATATGTATAATTATTACTGGTATGGTGTGTATTATTTTTAGTTAAGACCACCGCTGAAATTTATCTGAATTCTTCCATATGCTCAGAAAATTTAGTCCAACTCTGTTTTGTTTCAGTGTAGGAGTCTTAGTTCCTTCTGACTGTGTCCTGAGAATGCTTTTATTTCCTGTCTTTCACTAAGGTAATTGCTTCCATAAATGCAATTTGCTGAAAGGTCTTTTAATATATGCAGTTCAATTGTGAGTCGTCCATGTTGTTCATGTTAACTAACCAGAGAGGAAATATTTCATAGCTTTCTAAAACGGGAAAAACTAACTTTCTCAAGGCTTCCTTATTTTCAGCTTAAGTCTAAATTTGCTAAAATGACAGGACAGAATTCCTGCTTCCAGGCCACTTAACAAAAGTGTCTTCAAGTGTAAAGCAATATTTCCCAAAGCTTACAGAGAGCAGAAGTGTGAAAAGCTGCTCAGAGTGTTAAAAGATGCATGCCCCATGGACACTCTTAAAATTAGTCGGTTTAAACACCTGAAGCATGAAACAACATCTGCACGGGTTGTGATCAAACTCAAATGGAAAAAAATTAAAATGAAAAGACATTGCTGTTACTCTGGAGGAAGCACAATGTTCAATAAACGGAATACAGATTCCTTTCCTTTATCTGCTCCTTTCTGCTTCTGTTCATCTGTTGAACGCTCTTTGCCTACCGAGTTGATATCTCAACCCATTAGCATTGCTCCCTCCATGGCAAGACCATCGTCATGCCTGACTGCTGCCCTGCATGTGACAAGGGTCGGTTGTAAGTGCGTGTCACTTCTGGGGGCTCTGCACAGATTTCTGTCAACCTGTGGGTAATACAATCTCTGGCAGCAGGAGAGACAGGGATTTATCTCCATCCAATCCCCCCTGCCAGGAGAAGAGCAGCAAGGGAAGACACCTTCGTATGTGATCTCTTGTCTGGTCGGTAAAGAAATGTTCTAGGAAATGGAAACATCTGATCATGGAGTTAGTCAGTGATGCGAAGTGCAAGGTGTACACAAAAACACTTCTAGCAAGCAATACGATATTAACTTCTACAGCTTTAGTAAACCTTATGGGATCTACAGAATTCATTAAGTGCTTACATTAGAGCAGAATTCCTCTTCAAATCACTCTCAACCAAAGCAAAAGTAAACCCATGCCAGCGGCAACTTATCTTTTAGCGTGATCTTGCCAGGTGCTGTGCTCTTTCAGAACCCTTGGATTTCAGGAGGAATAGACGAAGCTTAGCTCATTATGAGGCCTGTTATTTAACATACTATATCAGTACTGTAGGCAAGTCAAAATATTTATAGAACAGCTTTAATGAAATGTTTGAATCTCGGAATGCATAATGGACACTACTTTTTTTCCATCTGTTAAAATTTATAAAGACAACACTTTTACAACCATCTTATTTTTCACCTTTGGTTATATACATCATCCATACTACTGATAGAATTAATCTTTATATTTTAATACCAAATCATTGCCCCATTGTAGCTCAGCTTATGGAAAAATAACTACAAAAGGCAAGTCTCTGTTAATACACTTAACCTATAGCTCCCTTGGAAAATGTAATAGGAAACAATAGGTCAAAAAAATTTGCATTAAAATGTGAGAAAAGGTTTACTAAGTCAGACTATAGTTCATTTAGTTCTAATATACTGTCTATGGCAGTGGCCTAGAAAAAATGACTAAATATAAGAACCAGGCAAAACCACAGGTACAATTCCTCCACTTTATCCTCCCAGGAATCTGAATTCTGCATCTTACAGATTTCCGGGGCAAGAGTAAGAAGGGTATTTATGTTTTTAGCAGCACTTGTGGGGTTTTTTTCCCAATTAATTTTTCTAATTGCTCTTTGAATTGATACAAATGTCCAAAGTCCAGTCTTCTGCAGCAACAGACTCGCTACCTTAACTCCAGCTGTGTGGAAAAGCTGTTCCCTTTGTTTCTGCTACACTTCTCCTTCTAGTCATTTAATTTAATGTACCTGGGCACGTAGTAAAAAAATTATAGTGAATGGTCATTGCTTTTTCATTTTTTTATGCTACTCTCTATTTGATAGGCTACTATTACAGTCCCTACCACCCTCTTTTTCAGACCAGAGACTCCTGATCTTATTCTGTAGTTTTGATCATGTCTGTCACCTTCTCTGAATATTTTCTATTTCTAATCTACACGTCCTGGAAAGAAAATAGCACAAACAAAGACAATACTCAAATTGCTAAGGTTACACAGTGGCATGACAATTTCTGCTGCGTTCTCTATCCTTTGCTAATTATTGATGTCTGATTTGGTTTTGATTGGTCTTGAGCACTAAAACGGCATCCCATGGAACTATGGACTATAATTTTAAGATCGTTTTCCTGAGTGGTAATAGCTAGTTGACACTCCATATTTTGTATGCAAAGTTAGGATTGTTTATCCCACGCCCCTCTTTGTAAATAGTTATATCAAATTTCATCTGACATTTTGTGTCCAAGTCTTTCAAGGTGAGATTCAACTGGTGGCATCTGAGCTCTTTGCCTTTGGCTCCCTTTATAATGTATTTTTAAGGGATAATTTATCCCACCCTGCATTATAGTGAGATAAGTCACTGTGTAAAAGTACCTGTTTCTTTCCACTGATTATAAAAAGGGAGCAAAGGCCTCCGTGCACTGCAGATGCACAGATTTGGTCAGATGAATGGCACTGTCACTATCATGAGATTTTTCTGTAGTTCTTCTCAATAAGTTTTACAGTTTTATTGCTCTAAATGGCTTAGTTTGATCAACAAGCTTTATTACCTCATTAATGCGTTTCCTCAGTAATTTATGAAGATGTCAACCAGTATAAATTACTAGCACAAGTTTCTGGCGTTCTAGCAGTCTCTAGTCCCTGTGTGACTTTAGTGATAATCTTCCCTACATTCTCAAAACTGATAATCTATTCCTAAACTCTGCTTTCTATATTTTCACCTATTTATATTAATTTAGAAGATAAATTTCTTCCTGTCCTACAGAAGCTAAGGTTCTATAGGAATCATTAATGGGAGGTTTAACAAAAGCTTTTGGCCATCCAAGGAGACAAACAATAACAATTGACCCATTTTTAGCAACGTGCCTCTTGGTACCTTCAGAGACCTGCAAGTGGATTGTGGCACATGCCTGCCTTTGGTATATTCTCTGTTGCCTGTTAGTCAGTATTGATCATATTTGGCAGGGGGTTTGGAACTAGATGATCTTTAAGGTCATGGAATCACTGGGGTTAGAAGGGACCTCTGGAGATCATCTAGTCCAACCCCCCTGCCAGAGCAGGGACACCTACAGCAGGTTGCACAGGATGGCGTCCAGGTGGGTTTGGAATGTCTCCAGAATCGGAGACTCCACCTCCTCTCTGGGCAGCCTCTTCCAGTGCTCTGCCACCCTCAAAGGAAAAAAGTTCCTCCTCATGTCTAGATGGAACTTCCCCTGTTCAATTTTGTGCCCGTTGCCTCTTGTCCTATCACTGGGCACCACTGCAAAAAGACTGGTCCCATCCTCGTGGCACCCTCCTTTTAAGTATTTATAAGCATTGATGAGATCAAGGTAAGTTCTATAAGTTATATATCTGATTTGTCCATAAAGGGGATTTTGTTTGTTTGTTTTCCTTTTGTTTGGTTTTTTTTTGTTTTTTGAAATGTGTGCATTCCTCAAAGTATATAAGCTACTCCGTCCTTCCAATATATTTATAAACTGGTACTACAATGCCCATGGATTGGCTGCCCTTCGCCAGTTTCGAACATACCTTCTGATATACGAATTTAAAACATCTTCCCTTCCCTTCCTTTTCCCTTCCCTTTCTTTTTCAAAACTTTGTTTCTATTTACCTGTTTTTCTATGCTTTAAACTTCTCTAACAACAAACATTGTAGAAACACCAGAATCTTACCGCATCAAATCTTCCCTTGAGAAAGAGGACTTTAACTGTGTGTTTGACCAGACACGGAGATAGTCTATAAACAGACAGGGTAGGTGGAATCATTTACATCTCTTTTGCTTGGACAGGAACCACTGAACGATCATTTACCCAAACCCGGAGTTCTTTATGTAGGTTCAATAAAGGACGTGTGTAACTCAAAGGACCCCAACCCCTTGTGATCCTTGTGCAAATGCTAATTTCTGTTGTGGTACCTGAGAAGTGGATATTTCAGAATAAGACTCAAAGCAGAACATTAACTAACCTGACGCTTAAAGTCAAAGTACTTGGTCTATAGCTGCTGCGTGTTAGCCACAGAGAAATGCTAAAAGCGTAAATCTTGATCTGAGCTGCATCCTTCGAGGTTGCAGGGACATGAATTTGACCGTCAGAACAGACAGCCCCGATCCACCAAGTCAGGGTCTGCACCTATTCCTTTCCTTTCACATGTATTTTTCTTAGACTGCAGCAGCCGCATACAGTATCTCGGTCTCTTGTATGCAAGGTTAGTGAGCATAAAGGGGAGGAAAAGAGAGGATTGCTTGTGTATTTTATTCCAGAGTGGAAAATATTTTAGAAGACACTAAAGTGGTTCTGGCAGCCCCTGCGTCTTGTGTAGGTGGTTATTCTGAGGACAACTAATGAAACTCCTTGGAGAATTAGTAGAGAAAAGGGGTACAATTTTTTAAAGTTTTATTTACTTAGTTTAATTTATTAATTTTAAGCAATTTAATTGTTGCAACTAGTGATGTAGCTGCTGGTATATGGACAATGAAGCTGCACTAAGGATCAACTGCCAGACGCAGAGGTAGCTGATGTGAACCTAAGGGAGAACTGGTGACCTCTTGGAAAGTGGACACACTACCATTTCTTACACAAGGAGCCGTAGTAGACACACAGTACCACAGTCTCTGGTGCTTTTTTCAAAAAAACTTTTTTTCCCTTCTCTAATCATAGAATCACAGAATCACCGGTGTTGGAAGGGACCTCTGGAGATCATCTACTCCAACCCCCCTGCCAGAGCAGGGACACCTACAGCAGGTTGCACAGGATGGCGTTCAGGCGGGTTTGGAATGTCTCCAGAATCGGAGACTCCACCACCTCTCTGGGCAGCCTGTTCCAGTGCTCTGCCACCCTCAAAGGAAAGAAGTTCCTCCTCATGTCTAGATGGACCTTCCCCTGTTCAAGTTTGTGCCCATTACCTCTTGTCCTGTCACTGGGCACCACTGCAAAAAGACTGGTCCCATCCTCGTGGCACCCTCCCTTTAAGTATTTGTAAGCATTGATGAGATCCCCTCTAAGCCTTCTCTTCTCCAGACTAAAAAGACCCAAGTCCCTCAGCCTTTCCTCATAAGAAAGATGTCCCAGCCCCCTAATCATCTTTGTAGCCCTCTGCTGTACCCTCTCCAGCAGTTCCCTGTCCTTCTTGAACTGGGGAGCCCAGAACTGGACACAGTACTCCAGGTGCGGCCTCACCAGGGCAGAGTAAAAGGGGAGGATAACCTCCCGT
>VYXH01002487.1:493-77719 GCA_013397275.1 Burhinus bistriatus | reverse complement strand
CCTGTTCTCCAGGACCTTTCAAAGATGATGGAGAGCAGCCCAGCAATGACTTCTGCCAGCTCCCTCAGCACTCGTGGGTGCATCCCATCAGGACCATGGACTTGTGGATATCCAGTTTGCTTACCTGATCTCTCACTTGATCCTTCTCAACCAAAGGAAAGTCCTCCTTCCTCTAGACTTTCTCTGTTACCTGTAAAGTCTGGGACTCCTGAGGGTTGTCCTCAGCAGTAAAGACTGAAGCAAAGAAGGCGTTCAGTAATTCCGCCTTCTCTGCATCATCTGTCACCATGGCCCCTGTCTCATTCAACAGCGGGCCCACATTTTCTCTAGTTTTCCTTTTACCTCTGATGTACTTGAAGAAACCCTTCCTGTTGACCTTGACATCCCTTGTCAGATTTAATTCCAAGGAGGCCTTGGTTTCCCTCGTTTCGTCCCTGCATACTCTGGCAGCATTCTTGTAATCTTCCCAAGTGGTCAGTCCCTTCTTCCACTTAGTGTAAACTTCCTTTTTCAAGGAACTTCCTTATTCCTTTTTAACACTAAAAATAGGCACCTGTGGTAAAATATAATTAATTGTGCTATCACACAGCAGAAGATGTAAGTTATCCTTTAAATTATAGACAAAAGACCAAACATACACTATGGTTTTGGTTTACTTGCCACTATTATTTTGGGCAACTCAACAGGGTTCATATTATTATAGAACTGTCAGATACAATTGTCCTACTTTTGCTAATTTTCCTTCTGTGAATTTTTAGTACCTGAGCGGAGTTTTGCCTAAACCACCGCATGCTTTAAGAGAATGATGTATTGCAAAAGGCAAAGCATTGCAGCACCTGAATTTGTCATCCAAAGCCAAGCAGACAACAGCTTATTTATAATGGCACTCTGTCATGCTTCAAGCCTCAGTGGAACCCTTAGCAAGTGAATAGCTATTTTAGGAGATGCCTCATGCTTCTAGTCTGTGTAAATCTGAATCTTACTTCTAGCCATATACAAGGCATTTTCATGATACCCTACATCCACATTGCAAACACTTCTTGGAACCTTCTTATACTTCAATCGGCAAAAACATATGTATGAGTCTATGCTATTTACTCTACACTGACATTTAGGGTGAAAGGTGGGTTCCTGGATTAGCAAATCTAGCTTACGTAATAAAATAATATCATGTATTTCAAAAAAAGGTCATTGTGTTACTTTTACCTCCCTGGACCACTTTGCAATGCATTCAACTTTTCATGCTTTAAGTACCCTGATTCCAAGTACGCCTTCATTTTCCAGTGGCTCAGCTGACTAGTGAGTAGACACTGTTAATGCCGCAAGTTCACGTGCGTGGAAGTTCATTAGTCAAATTGAAGAGGCCTCTGCAGAAGTACCCTGCATCATGTTGTTATACAATGTAGGAAATGCTCTAAGGCTGTGTGACTAACAGGACTGAGGAACCTTCTTTTGGCTGTCTCACAGAGATTTTTACAATACGTCATGTCAGCATATTAAATAGAAAACACACATCTAAGAGACAAAGCAGTTTCTGTGAAGGGTAAGCAAATATAGACAATTCACATAAGTTTTACCAAAACATTTCTCTGATGCTCTGTTATTTTGACATTCCATGGCATTAATATACAAATTTACAAATCTGTATCGTCTTAATACTGCACGCACTTGTTCAGGTTACAGAGCCTAAATCACCTCGCTGCATATTTTTGAATGCAGCGTGAACCTGCTGTGATTAGGAGAAAGCCAGCCTGAGGTGAGTTTGAAGGCACTGACTGCAATGAAGTAGCTGCTTTGAGACGCAGAAAATCCAGTTCCATCTCCTGGTTTTTGTTACGTGACTCTGAACAAGTCGCATAATCCCTCTGGGCTATGGTTTTCCACTAGTAAAATGGTAATTGCATTTCTTTTGTTGTTTGTCTGTCAAGCTGTCTAGCCTGATGAGACTCTAAGCTTTTCTGGATAGGATCCTAAAGTGCTCCCAGAGTTTATGAAAAAGAAAAATAAATTGTCTTATAGCTTGGACAAACACTATAAACTATTGTCTAACTCCTCTACATTAACCAGGAGTTTGTGATAGACTCCTATTCGCTAAAATAAAATAATGAAATAAATAGTTACTTTTCCACCGAAGTCCCTACAAAGTCAGAGAAACTTTCGGAATATGCTTTGTATTAAAAGCTTTACCACCCACCTGTCACTCACACAAAGCATATAATTTTGACAAATTATGCAAAAAAAAACTAATTACATTTTAATTTGCTAATCCTTGCTTAGTTAAACTAGTGACATATTCAAATTACCTGCTGAGACCTAAATTACTTCTTTCAAAGGATAAATAAATGCCCTTTAGTATTTTCAAATATTATTAAAAGAACTTCTTGATTGACAGATAAGAAGTCAGTCCTGGGATGTAATATCACTTTTATAAAAGTGAATTCCTGTGCCTAGACATAAATGTCCAAAGTTTCACAGCATGGAGAAAAAGGTTTGGATTCTTTTCTGAAAAACTTGCTGGAACCCAGTTGAGAGTTTTATGGATTGGAAATCTTATGACAGCTGAGTTCCCTATAGGATTGCTTACTTTTTTTTTCTTATTTTCCATCCAGCAACAATATAGGAACATGGTTATAAATCTGCACCCAGGCCTGCCCTTTAAAAGAATTGCTCTCAAGTGAATAAGAAGAATCATGGGTATGACCTTTAAAAGACAGCATACGACCAATTAGGGAGAGATTTTCTCATGTTCCCAAAAGCAAGAGAGCTGGAGCTTCGATACGGCTGGGACAATTTTAGAGGAATGGCTATTCAGAGGTGGGGCATGTCAGCATTAATTAAATCTAGAGACAGACCAGACAAGATTATTTTTCATTGTTATGTGAAAAATAGTAATAATAACTAAAAAAAAAAAAAAGCTAGTAATAATAACTAAAAAAAAAAAANAAAAAAAAAAAAAAAATAGCATGTCAAAGGTGGATATGGTTACTGTGACCAGGATGTCGGATATGGCATCCTGAGTGGGAAGACGGAATCATAACTAGAAGCTTCTGGTTAGGGACTGAGCTAGCAACTGCTACAGTGATTGGATTTGGATCATGATTTAGATTTGCAGGTATGACGCATAAATTAAGTGTGGTGGTATCCATGCACACACCTTACTCAGAAAACTGTTGCATCTACCTCTGTGACCCTCCACTGCCCTTAGGAACCTCCACCGCCTTTAAGAACCTCCACCACCCTACAGAGCTTTCCAAAATTTAGTTTAGTTCTTGAATCAGACACAAGTTGAAGCATTTTGCTTTGCTTTCCTTAGATGCTAACACCGCACCTTTAGTGCATTCCACCAGCTATATTCACAAAAGACTTTTCAGTCAGATAATCTCACAAAAGCTCAGATATTTATCTGTGGTGTGGATTCTACTTTAACTGGTAAGTTGGAGAAAATTCTTCTGGCTCAATATACGATTGGTCTTAGCCAGTACTTATCTTCCTTGCTCCCCACATCATTTCAACTTAACAGAAAAATTCAAACAGTCCTAGGAACAGAAGCAGACTCTCAGAACTCGCTGATCTCAGACTTTTATAACTCATTCAGCTGCTGAGTCCCTCTTGCTCTGTTTTCCTGGCCGCTTGAATTCTTCATTCCCTTCTGCTCAGGAGCAGGAGTTCAGCAGGAAGGAACGGAAGCTTCCCTGCTCTAAACCAAATCTCTGGTTTGCTGATTCATGAATTCTCCTGCATATTGTTTTTAAATGCCTGGAGGTTGTGCCCGATTGAACCTACACCTCTTGTGTTCTGGTTGAGCAACCTGAGGGCAGAGGGGGTGACACCATCACCGCCCTGGAAAAGAAAACAGACACATCTGTGTTTTATGGGAGATCTGATAGTACTAATCCTTGGCAAGGTACTTTGAGAAATCCTTTGCTGGACTCGACCTTTTGGAAACCTCAAGCATCTAAAAATGTGTTAAAATATCCTTGAAAACACCAGACAGTGTCTACCACACTTCAGAATTGAAGCGTTTTTTAAAATTGGTAGTTTTTCTCTTTGTCTGCAGCTGAGTTGTTATACCCTAGGACATAATTCCCTGTCCGAATAATTCCCCTAGTTTTTTGTTTACATGTGTGTCCACTAAACTGAGCAGAGTTAAGAAGATATTTTCCAAAGCGTGTGCTTGCTTAAGACAATCAGGTCTTGGTGACTGATCTGCGTCTGGCACATTCACCACAGTCAAATCCCTTTTGTAAACCAACAGCACGATTTTATTCAGTGCTTGTTCATCAGAGGGACTAGGGGCAGAAGAATATGAATTGAGGCTGTCAGTATAATCTGTGCCAGAGACAAGAGGCAAAGCTACTTATTGACAGTGCGATAGCGAAATGAATTGAGAGCAGGTGGGAATATCAATTAATATGTTTTGTAGGCACTTTTGCAATCGTCTGTGTGGTCCTATACGCTAATCCTTGCCACCAGCTCCAACTGCAAATGCCAGTTCTTACCAGCTGGGGATTAAAACATTAATCTAAATTTCTCTCTGAAACCATCTGCCTTTTCCCTTCACTACACAGGAGTAAAGAGTCTCATATATAGAGGGGTATATGTAAGAAACTGCATACGTTAGCATGGTATTCATAAGCAGTTCTGTTTCCCTTTACTAAAATATACTGATAGAAGGAGTGGACTTCAGGTGACCAGTTCTTCCTATATCTACCCTGTTTCCCTCCTTAGATCACCTCAGCCTAAACCATTCCTGGCAGAAATTTGGCTAATCTCCTTCTCACAGTATTCACTGACATGCATTTGATGGTCCCCAAATAGACTATTTTAGTGACTTTACAATAGCTACGACGCAATGATATGTGGGCACATAAAATAAAATAAAATAAAATAAAATAAAATAAAATATTATTTAGTTCTCATTGAGTGTTTACTATTTAACCCAAGGTGATGGGTCTACTGTAAATTACTGAAAAAGAAGTTTGTCACTGTATACTGTATGTTGTGTGTTCTTTGCAACAAACTTTTTCAAAACTCCTGACATCTTATAAAAACAGTATTTAACCTCTGGCAAGCAGTTTTTGACCATTGTATTCAAGTAACAAGATAAAAACTCAAAAATAGAGGCAAATTTATACTGTTTTGATTATGTGAAACTCACAACTCAAATGATGCAGAAGTCAGTTAATCAGGGGGGTTGGAACTAGATGATCTTTAAGGTCCCTTCCAACTCTAACCATTCTGTGATTCTATGATTCTAATGCCGCCCCCAAGAAATATAGGTAAAAATTTTAAAATGTCCCTTGAACATTGTAGCAGTATTTAATAGTGCCAATACTAAAAATCAGGGACAACGGTAATTTTTTTTTAAGATACAGCTGTCTATAAGGAAGTCTCTAAAAACTTATGTAGGCATCTAAATATGTTTTATGGAGCCAACAGGATGAAAAATGTTAGATTATATGATTACTCTGATTTCAAAACCTATTTTCAAAACTTCTGAGTACTGTTTCCACTGATTTCTATGGAAACTCCTGGGCGCCCGGCATTTTATAAAGCAGATCACTGTGAAGATTTGAACAGTCAAACACATGGGAGCTGGGCTTTATTGGTAATGGTGAAAATATGAGCATGCATCACCTCTAATCTTATTATCAGCAGCACGCTTTGCAGGAACAAATAACTCAGCTTCTCTTCTAAGGAGAGCTAGCCACTGTGGCAAGCTGTGCACGAAAATTAAGCACTGATAACGTAATTTTCTGTTCTCTAAGGAGCTTACAGTAGACTAGATTGTGGGACTCAATCTCAAGTAAAGTGCTACAGAGTGAGAAAGGAAATGTAATACTTCATGAATCAAATCAAATAAAAATAGACAATTATTACATCTGAGGTAATTTTTTTCATTTTATTGAATTTTTGCTTTCATTGACATGTATTCTCAACACCTGCAATCAGGGGCTCGGCTGCTGTCACATACATCTGTTAAACCTTATGGATAACCTAACCCCATGATAAGTACCACAGTGCAAAGCACCAGACTTCATGTTGTCTCCGGCTGGTCAGACGATATTATTCCATACTGTTGGACCCATTAGGAGTTTACTGTTGCAACCTGTTTCCAGGGTATTGCCTTAGCTTATACCTGTGATCTCATGCTAAAGGGTATCAGATTCAAGACAACGCTGATGGGACTGTAGTAGGAAACCAACTGTTTTGGTGCTTTTTGGGATAGAGGCAGACACAAACTCATATTGCATTCACTAAGGATCTGATTGAACAAGGGACAGGTCACTGTGCAGCTACTAGGGGTTGCGAAGGCTCTGGCAGGGTGGTTGGGCAGAAAGGGAACCCAAGAGAGAGAAGATTGTCCTGTTGGAAGTTTGCCTCTGGATATAGGCATGGACATGGGTGCAATGTTAGCAGAATGTCATTGAGCTTGGGTGGGGCAATTCAATTAATGAAAGATAGATATAAATTTATACGACATCTCTGTGGGTAAAAGGCTAGACTATATGGAGATGTGCATATACAGTTTTCCAACAAGGATCAAGACCAAAGAGGAGTGAAAAAACTAAAATAAGTTTTTGCAAAATAGGGCAAGAGTTCGTACTTCTTGTTTTTCTTTGAAATACATTGGTGTTGATCCATGCCACCAACCTTTAGGCACCTGGATGGGAAAAGAACTGTTTCTCTGCAAGTGAGAGAGAGAAAAGGAGCCAGATGTCTTCAGAGGGAGTTTTGGCCCACCTATTATCTTACCTGGGCCTGGAGTGGTCTTTCTTTACCCTTCACTGCATTAAGAGCAACACTGCTCCTAGTGTCGGCGCTTCAGACCAAGTGAGATGAATCTCGGCACCTCTGTTCAAATCCTCTGCTGAGTCAAGCGAGAGGATGTTGCCTCACCAGCTCCGTGTGGACAAATAGCAGTGCCAGAAAAAAGTGTTTTCCTAGAGATTTCTGAAGGAGGTTAGGAGAACATCCCACCTGACACCATCACTAAGCACTGACCGGGCATTTTACTTTTCCATCTTTTGCCACAGTTGGCATATCTATAAAGCAGGCATATTTCAATACTATTTTATCCATTTCTGCTCTTACAGAGCCATGTTGACCTTTTAGAAGGAAATTCTATAGTATCTTACTTGTCCATAGATATACAAATGTTTGCAAGCATAGCCACTTAGTCATAGGCTAGTCACATCTGGTTACACAGAACGGTATTTGAAAACAAAATCACTGATGTACCCAGAAGATTCGTGATATTAGTATTTTAAAGTACTAAAACATCGCTTCTTCAGCGCTAAGAAGAAATATTTAATTTTTGTTGTTGTTGTTGTTTGAGTACATTAGATGACAGATTCTTAGGGGACATAAGCTAGCTATGCCTCTGTAGATCTATGCTGACTTGTGTCAGCTAATGGGTGACCTGGCATTGATGTTTCTCTTTCAGTCCATTAACCACCTCACTGTTTGCATTAGTACCACTGACAGTTGCAACATTACAGAAAAGAGCTTTCCCAGACCTTAACATGACCTTTCCATTTTGAATTCAGAGGCATTGACACAGATCTTAAAATGAGACGGTTTTGACTTTTTACATTCTTCATATTCCATTCTTGAAGTGAACACCTTGTTTGGTGTCTTCATCTGCAAAGTTTCATCAAGTACCAAGGGTTGACTTGTCCACACAGGTTTGCGCAGACCATTTCCCGATCTTTTTTCTTGCAAATAGTGAATATGAAGTAGGGCCATGGGACTAGCCCAAAACAGCATACTACATCAATCATGTAGCTCCATTTTTGGCAATGGTCATGCGTGCAGATCTTCCGTAGAAACATCTTCAACTCCTAGTAAAGAAGATGCACGTTTTCATTGGTTGAGAGTTGTTACAAGTGCAGTTTCTTACTGGCCATCATATTTTACTGTCCAAATAACTTCCTAAATAAACCTTTCCAGCTCATTGGCATGAATTATGAATGTGCCAGCAGTGTTGATTTTAAAATGCGTGTCAACACTTTAACATCTGAACATCTATGTAAATGCAAGCTTTTAGCAGAATTTCAATTTAACAAATTACAGTTTGTGACTCTAATTTATGAGAACTATGTAAATACCTAAGATTTTTATAGCTGCTCCTGCTTAAATTAATCACAAATTACTAATTATGCCTTTTTCAGCTGCAGGATATGCAAATTCAGTTGCATAAAGAAAGGAAGCGTTCAAGAATAGATTGATTTTAGAAACGTTGTGCAGTATCAGTTTTGAACAGTAGAGTGCAGCCTTTTAACCTGCTACAGACCTAACTGGTCCACATCTGTTTTGCTTGTATTGAAACCCAAAATATGAAAAAAAAGAAATATATATAAAAGATGAAGTATATTCGGAAAGAATAATTCATATCCCCACCACTGGCTGTACACAATGCATATCTGTATGCAACTGCAAAGCAAACACAAGTCAGAAATCTGAAAATATTCTAAAGGATGGGCTAGTTTGTCATACTGCAGCTCCAACACACCAAGTGAGGAGGAAGTCTGAGAGACACCTGCCTCACCCAGAGCCAAACCAGTCTTCTGATGTCAACAGAAATATTGCCTACAATGGGATTTCTGCAGCAAATAGACTCTGCCCTGCAGGTAAGCAGAACCAGGAAAGGTCTGTTATCGCCAGCTGTAGCAGTGGGATTCAGGAATTGAGCCCTTGATGTATTTACAGTGGCTCTTCTTGCACATTCATCCGCCTTTCCTAGCTGTCCCACGATCACAGTGTTGGATGTAAATAGCAATTTTTACATGTTTTTAAAAATGTATTTATTTATTAATTTATTTAATTTTATTTTTGTGTTGCTGGTGAGAAATTGTATTCTATGTTTCCATTAAGGAAGGAAGTTGTGGTTTCCTACAACCGAAGAACTAAAGCTTCAAGCTTCCTTCTTTTTTTAAGGCCATTTGTTTCTGGATGGTTTTGTGATTCTTTGGTGGATAGCCATTCTTTTTATGCTTAAAGTTCCTTACACTCAGCCCTTCTCAGAGTTCATATCTGGTATTTTCCTCACTTTTGGGCCCTATAGTAGAAGACAGACATTAATATATTGGAAAGAGTCCAGAAAAGGGCCACCAAGCTGGCCAGGATTTGGGAGAAGAGGCTGAGAGCTGCATTGTGTAGGCTGGAGAAGAGAAGGAGAAGAGGAACCTTCTTGGTGTCTGCAGCTTCCTACTGGAAGCGTGTAGAGACCGAGAGACAGACTTTTCTCAGAGGTGAACATAGAAAGAACTGGAGGCAACATGCACATGTTGTAGTAAGGGAGAATCCAATCAGATACAAGGAAAAAAAAAGTCACCACTTCAGGACAGTCAAAAACCATGATGTAACTTCAAAATTAGATCAAATTTTGAAGTTGGCCCTGCTTTCATCTGGAGCTTGCACTAGACAATGCCCTCTTCCAAATCAAATTACTCTATGTTTCTAAGCCCAGGGTTTTTTTATATATAATCAAGTTCTGCAGACAATGTCAAAGGCATAGTTAGGAAAAAGTCCCTACCAGACCCAGATTCAGGCAGGTGGTACTGTCTGGAATCATTTGGTATGATTTTGACTAAAGAATTTTGTGGCTAATTGCAACAGACCTGGTAATTGAGACTCAGGTGGATGACGGGATCCTAATTTGCCACGGAGCTGCAGAGATTAGAGGAATACTTGGCTGAAGTACATAATGAAAAATAGAAATTTGGGACTATATTAGAAATGTCAGGGTGGTTTTATTTATTCACTTACTGAAACAGAAAGGTCCATCAGAAGGGAAAACCAGATCCAAAATCATGCTTCAGTATGTTTCTCAAGTAGACTAAGATAGAAAAACTCATTTGTGAAGTGCTGCTTGGACTAAATTTATTATATCAATCACTGCTTGTAGTTCTGTCTCAGCCAACATAGTGATGGGGATCAAAGAAAGCAACATGAAGCTTTATGGCTTATGGCATGGATCTGATGTCCAAAGGCTCCTGTTGTGTACTTTGCACCAAATCACCACCGGAGTGGCCTGTGGCATCCCTGTTATACATCGCCCTAAGACTTGTCGGAATTGCAATCTGATGATACAAAACCTGCCCTAAACTAGTAAATCTGATTTCCTTTGGTTTGAGCTGTTGTTCTGATGTAAGGTTTTTCTGCCACCTTGCAACCTCTTAACATCCCCTTCTAGGGTTTGCTCCTCTATGGACTGAGTCAGAATTCTTTGTAAATCTATTAGGCACTGGGTTTAGGGTATTTCTTCTTTGTCTCCCTCTCTCTCCCCTTTTAAAGACTTACTGTGCTTTAGTTTGTAATTGCTGGAATTGTAAGCAAGTGTTGGAATGCTACACAGTTCATTGCTCATTTTATGCTTCATAAAATATTTAGATCATTTCGATGCAATGTAGCCATGAGTCAGCAGGCTGCTACTTTAACACATTTCATCGCGTCGAGAGCTTGCATCCTCCAATAGTTTAGTGGCAAAGAAGGTTGCCAAAATTTATTCTTTAAATGCAGAAGACTTCAAGAACCAGGATACATTACTGCTCCTGTACGTACCTCCATTTTTTCCTCTTCAGTCTTGTCACCATATGCCCAGTATCCTCGGTGTTTCTCTGATGGAAACTCCTCTTTCCTGAGCTGATGGATTGGTTTCTTCTGCTACTGTAAAATTCAGAGATTTTGGTTTTGCCCAGTCATGAGGACTGATGTCCCACCTGGGCTTAAGCAGAACAGAAATACAGGCTTTTCAAATATCTGCAGAGCAGAATTTCTGCTAAGGCATTTCCTTAGCTGATATGACTCAGTTTGCTGGAATTCTTTTCATTTTTAGGAAATGATGCCTAATGTTAACAAAAAGAGCTGGGTTTGTAGTGTCTTTCAATTGCAAAGCCACTGAATTAAGTTCATTTGGAGTTCCAGCTTGAGGAAGCTTGTATAGAAAACGTGGACTTTTGGGGCTGCAGTGAAGTATAGACAGAGGTTAGTGCATGATGTCTCCTAAACCTTCTCGCTCCTTGAGCTACATCACAAGCATAATAAAGTGCATCATTCCCCCTGGGGAACATTTGAGGTCCACTTGTTGAAGATGTTGTGAAAAGATGTTTTCACATGCATATCCACATTCAAATATTGATTTTTAAGTTCTTTCTCCTCGATTGAATTTTGCAAGACAGCTTAAAAAACCCTAAACCTTCTAGGTCATTTTTTGTTATCTTTACAAAAACATTTAGATCCATGTTGAGGTGCGTTTCAGCAGGCATAAACATCTGAGTATTGAATGTATTAAGATAACCTCGACTTTGTCTTAGAGATGCTGGGGTGCTACTGAAGAGCGACAGGCTTCCAAGCACCTATCATTTCTAAAGATGTCCTACCTACTGAAGTCATACAGGTCTCAAAGTACCAGGTAGGGCAGAACTCGTGTATCTTTTGAGTCTCTGAATCTATGCGACTTCCTCTAGGTCACAATCTGTAACAGAGATCAGTGAGCCTGGATGTGTCACTTCATAGCTCCCCCCCACCCAGCTACTGCAGTAGTCCTTTTACTCTAAAAAATATAAGAGGTTTTTTGGTGTTGCTGGTTTGGCGTTTCTTGGTTGGGTGGGTTCTTTTTTATCCCCCCCACCCCGTGCCAGATTGTTTTAAATACATTGTTGCAATGTCTACAGCTTTTTCGTTTGATTTTCAGGTCAATAGACAGATTCTTCACTCAATATTTCATAAATGTTAGCAGTTAGTTAAGAAATTCCATTACGCCATAGCACTGAAGTGATCTTTCTACTTCCTGGCAAAGCGTGGTTTGTTGGGTTTTTGTGGTGTTGTTTTGGTTTTTTTTCTCAAGGAAAGATCTTGAAGATCTTATTTATAATTTACTGAAAGTAATAGGAGATTCAATTTCCCCACACAAATAGTGTTGTACAAAATATTCATAATAACCACTATTTTAAACCGTAACTCATAAAATCAAGTCTATCTCCAAATATACTTTTCATTTACAGCCTGATAAAAAGTGAATCACAGCTCCAAAAGCAGAACATAACTTAGTTTCATAAAAATGTGACCAGTTTGTTTTGTGTGCCTGGTCTGGAAATAGGTTATAAATATAAGCAGATCCCCTAAATATATTCTACTAGGTACCAGTGTGGGTGAACTCAACTTCATAAATCTAAGAGGCAGATAAATAAAAAAAGATAACTGTTTAAGAGTAGAGCTGGGAGTAAACCAAGAATCCAAGAGAAGTATTCAGGAAAGCTGCTGAAAGTTCAGATCTGTGGTAGAGCTTGAGGGGCCCTAAAATGAAAAGAACAGCAACTCCTCAAAAAAAAACCCCAAAAGCAAAACAAAAAAAACCCAATCAGCAAACCCACAAAATGTTCCTTCTTAATTTACACTTCTAATTGAGTTAACAACATTGTAGGGAATAACGCAGTACAAAGGCTGTCCCTCTGTGGGCAGATTAAGGGACTAAAGGAATTTGTGGAGCTGGGCCCTGGTGGGTACCGGGACAAAACGGGTGGGGAGTGAAGGGATTTGGGAATAAAGAGTAACACTTTCAGTAAGTGCGGGAGTAAGTGTGGGAGATTATTTCACCATGGCAGTGGGTAGAAAACTCATCAGTTTTCTACCCACTGCCATGATGAAATAATCTGTAGATGTTATGACAGCTTTAAAAAAAGGAAAAATATCAGGTTAATCACTTGCAAGACAGTTTTTCCCCATACCCTGAGAGCATTATGGAAAAAATACCCAGAAGCATTTGTGAGAGTGATGGAGAAGCAGCTGATCAAGGCTGCTGTCACTGAAACCAACTTGTGTAGATTATTCCATAGTTGTTGCAATCACATTCTTATTAATATTAATAGAAATATGGATTGGGTTTTATAATGCATATTTAAATAAAAAGTTGATGGCAAGGATACACCAAGCGACATTAGAAAAGAGCTAAATGAAAGCCTGTGGTTTGCAAGCGGTCACGTTTTACTCCACGCAAAATGAAAATACTGCCCAGCCAAGTGCTACTGAACCCTGTCCAACAGGAGTATACGGTCAGATCAAGGGTAACTCTGCTCATCGCCGCGCTGAAAGCCTCCTGTAGGACACATTGCAGCTCAGCAGCTATTGTAAAACATTTTGCATCCAGAGATTTGCAATTCAAACATCAACAGCTAACACAAAAAAATAAGCTATATAAGCTGTCCTTTCTTTCCCTGAATCCATCAGCAAACTGTACGCAACAAATTTGTGTTATTATAATTTTTAGCAAGTAACTATTTACTTTAAGGTGTTAAGGAGAGCTGATTTGGGTGAGTTGAGTTGTTTTTTTTTTTTTTCAGTAGCTTGTGCAGCCTTATCTGTCACACAGTGCAATTAATTACTTGATATAACTGAAATATTGCACTGAATAATAGACTTCTAAGTAAAATGGACCTTTCCATTGAAATCAGGTTAAGTTCATATTTAGGGTCAAGCTATGCATATGTTTTGAGTTCCTGAAGCTGGTATTTGGATGCCCAAGGTAAGTATAAATTATGCAATAAATGTTCAAATGTAAAATATTTCACATTCCAGGACAGTTTGTCATTAGATAAAATTGTTGAAAATGTAAACCCCTCAAAAATGTACTTTTACTTTGGCCAGATCTCTCCATATTCTGGGAGATGTGTGTGCACATTGAACTATCTATGGGGCTTTTGCACATATGATGGAGCTTATCTGGATGTCGAGATGTTCTCATAGTTCTTTGCACAGTTTGCATCTTGTAAGCCTGTCGTCAAAAGAAATCACCTTCACTAAAAGCAAGGACTGTTTGCGACTTCCTGTGTGTTTGCAGCCAGACGGCCCCAGTGCTGGCTTGTTAGCTTTATTTCGGTTTGCAAAAAGCCTGTATTTTTCTTGCCTTTTTATGTCACTTTAGGTATGAGGAAATAGGTGGGAAACACTTGTGTGATTTGCAGGCCCTTCTCGGTGTTCCTAAGATTTTACGTTTACTTGGCTTTCTCTTTTGAAAATTTTATAGCAATCCCTTGCAGTAAAATTTCTATGGAGTTTAGATTCAGAATGCTATTCACAGTTTAAAATACACCAAAAAAAGGCAATTTGTAAAGACTTCTTAATTGGGAGACTGAGAAAATTGCTGCTGGTACTATTTAATTTCTTTTAGGTTATTCATCCCTAACATCCATTTAAAACGCAATCGCATATGTCTAAACACAAACTGATTTGCGGCATGAAGGCTCAAAACTTGATTTCTTCTCTGACCGTCAGCTTAAATTCAGGCTGAAGTCTCTTACACGCTGGCTTCACAAAGTTGGCTACAAATGGATTATCACAAGGAAAAGTTACGCAACATTTTCAGATTTCAAACACAAGATGGCACCATTACTAATGCTTTTCCCATATTATCTCCCACTTGATAACCGGGCAACGTTTGGCGCCGCAAAACTGCCATAGCGGCGTAGCTTCCTTGCACACTTTACGTGCACGTTTAACGTATAGAAACCTGGCGTGTGCCTCATGGCCTCTGTAGTACCTCTTCATTTTAGGGAAGTGCCACGTATGGCACCAACGCTGCTCTTCTTGCCAAGGCAAGTCCTTAAAAACTCGGCTGGGTCAGGACGGAATTGGTGCCGGTAGGTGGAGATTTGCCCAAGGGGCTGCAGAGGTCATAATTGTCCCCCACGTCCAGCGCTGCGCGTATTTGGGGTCGCGCACCGCGAGAACGCTTGCTCCTGCTTTTCCCAGCATCCCTCAGACAGATGTGTGTACAGCCCTGTGCAAATTTATTTTAGCCTCTCTGCTTGTGTGCATACACATATACTGTGCTCAGTCTCATTTGAGGAAAATGCTGGGTTTTGTTTGTCTTTTGGACACATAGACTTGGGCAAATTGAACTAATTTTTTTTTAAAAAACAACGTCAGAACAGGTATCTCAACCAAAAGCCAATTTGCCTTTCTTTAATGCCTTTCTTAGGCCTTGAAGATCTCATGTAGTTTTTTTCCCCAACTCAGATTTGAGAAATGCTTTTGGTTTTTTGATTATTTTGCATGTAAATGGTAAATAAAAGACCTGTGTTCTGAGTTTCCTAATGCCGTAGCCTGGCAGAAATGAGGCTGCTGCAGCTCTGTTTCCAGGTCCAGCCAGGACCGAGGCTGTATTCCAACGTGCATTTCATACAAGCGCACACACACAGACAGATACACGTATATTTAATACATTTATACATATGCGTATGCCTGGTCACACTTATCAACACGGCAAGAAAACACAGTATTCACACAAACACAGCCAGGGCAAAGAGCTTCCTCCTCCGGCTCGTCAGGATGAAGGTCTGTTAGTGAGAAACATAGATACGGGTATGTGCAGCATGGATCCCCCCAGCAGCTAGGACCAGACAGTCTGTCCAGTAGCTGCCCCTAGATCCCAGTCTCCCCAGTTGCTGGCACCCAGACACAGGAGCCCCCGAGGCCACAGCCCCACTCCGACTGCCGATAGAGACCACTTCACTCACACACACTGATGTGCAATGGGTGTCTCCGATAGCTGGTCCAGACCTATGGCTCTAGCTGGGACTCTCCAGTTCCTCCAGCAGCCAACTCACAGCCCCTTGGGTCCCTCCTGCTCCCAATCCAAGCTTGCGGCTGTCCCGATACCTGGCTTCCAAGTGTCAAATCCTACTCGCCACCTAGTCTGGCTTGATGTTTGCTGGTGATCACCCACTGACAGATGTACCCACATGATGTGCACGTCCTCCTGTCACTCCAGTTGCTGGCACCACAGGCACATGGGCCCCTATGACCCCTGATCCCATCCTGTTCACCAGCACGCAGAGGAGCCCCAGACACACGCACATGTGAAGAATAGAGAGCTCCTCACCAAAGAACTGCAGGTAAAGGAGAAGAAAGGACAGACTGTGTCCATCAGGTGTGGGGCATGGCCACACACATGCACCGTTTACAGTCTACTGGCCCTTTTTGTCCCCACCTTTGGTTTCTCCCTTAGACATTACATACTAAGTCTTGTGCAATCCCAAAATCTTGTTCCCCTTCATCCCACAACTCCCATAGGCAGTGGCCCCACCAGTCTGCAAGGTGCTCTCCCACTGTTGCCACCCCCAGCCCATGGGGCTGAAGATCCCCTGGGACAGCCACGGGAAGGACCAGGTCAGGGACTCATGTCTCTGATGGGGTTATTGGGTACCACCCTGTGCCCGGTTTTGTTCCTCTGCGCTCCTTTGTGTTCATGGAGACGATCCTTTAGTCACATAACCTGATGGGAAAATGTAGCCCAAATGCATAAAATTATAAAAATACCCATAAAATAAAATCTCATCCTTGTGAATTAGTTCTCCTCGTAACCGTGGGGGTATTGACACCAGTTTGCAATGTGGATTAAACAGATGGTTGAAAAGGCATGACTGTCAGATAAATATTTTGCCCTAAAAAAAGGGTTTCAGTTTATCTATATGAAGCCTTATGCACTTAAATTCTAACTTAGACAAGTCTCTTACAGACACATTAAAATTAAATGCAGATTTGAATGCTTTGCTAATTTGAAGCCTTTGTATTTAACTGTGCTCAGCCCTGCACAGCAGAGTGTAAATGCATCAAGAAGTTAAGGACAGCAAGAAAACTAAAGGACAACACTGGAATACGAACAAATGGATGCAAATGGCTCACAAAAAAACAGAAAGTTGGAAGGTGACTTCTCTTCATTAGAGGACTTGAATTCTGGAGCATCTCTCTAATAGCAATAGTTTGGAAAACTGATCTTAAAATGCTCAGCTTGATTAACAAATAAAGAGAGATAGGATGGGAACTAATAAAAATTCCATTGGGCCAGGAAATTACTTAGTTTTTTCCGTCTCTTTTGAGCAGTCAGATTATGGAAGGTACTGCATTAATCACGGTCCTCTTTGTCACAGAAGATACAAAGCTGGAAACCGTAACTCTGAAGGGTGTCTCGCACACAAACCTAAATTCTGTGCTTGTCTACGAAGTGTACCTAAAACTGAAGGTTTGTTGTGTTACTGGGCTTTGTCTAATGTTCTTGGTCACTAAACAGTGCTTCCCTTGTGTGGCAGAAACGTTTGAGAGGTAGTGACTAGAGCTAGGCAAATAATGAATATTCCATTCAGTGAATTTCTCTGCTATTTGCAGGTTTTCCCAGAGCACACTGCAGTTCCTAGTAAGCCTTATTATTCTGCAAATAACTGCTTTGAAAAAGTCCTGGTCTTTAGATTGTATTTCATTTCCCTGCAAATGCTAGTTGCTTAAAATTCAAACTGTTGTATTTAGGCGCATGGCATGTGAACTGTTTTTGTTCCCTAGAGAAACGATGGAAGTCTTAAAAATCACATTTCTGGTGTTGAAAGAGTCATGATTATTCAGATGAAATTTAGTGGTTTAGGGTAAAACTCAAGCTGTACAAAGTGCTGGAACACGGCCAATTATACTGGCTCTATCACAGATAGGCCATCAGTATTTTTTGGAAAACCTTTCACTTCAGCTATTCCATTCTAATAGAGGCAGCAATTTATTTTTATATGCAGTACTATGCATCCCTTGAATCATGCTAATGGCAAAGAACATAGACTAAAAGGTTACCAGATTCTGTTGTACCTCCTAGCTACAACTCTATGTTTTTGCTGTGTACGGTTTATATACAACATTTGTATGGCTATAACAAAAAGAGACTGTTCTTTATTCACTTTTGTCATGTCAAAACATGTGAAATTTAGAAGGCCTATGACTCTATTTCTTTTTTGATTTTTAAAACATCCATTTGTATATGTATTAAACTCCACAGAATGAACAGATGTTCCAGAACAGAAAGAATTGCTGGAGTCGTCTGCTGCCAGGGCTCAGAAAGGGAGTCCCTTAAAATACCCTCTGCCATCTTCTAAATTTCATAATGATGTCTGTATGATTCATAAAATAATGCTGACCTGCTATAAATCTCCTCACTCTCTCAAACTCTACCTCCTGACTTACCAGCTGTCCACCTACCTCCGATAAGTGTCTACTGGGTACCTTCATTACCCAGTAGCTATTGAGCAACATAGCTAACAGCAATTAGATCTCCTAATTTCTAGGATGACAATGACTGCTTGAAGAGCTTAATACCTCCACCACCTGGACCCCAAAAGATTTGCTATTGATTAGTTTGCTACAAACCCCAGATGTTTGTGAGAAAACAACGGTTAAGGGAAGAATAACACCAATAGTGTAACCAGCTCACAACAGTTAATGTCATTTTAGAAGGCACATATTACCTTCACCTTGGAGAACTTTGAGCATTTACAGGAGATAGATAAGAAAGGTGAATGCTCCTTTTCAATGGTTGTTGTTAGAAAAACAGCAGGAAATCTCACAATGTAGCAACTACCCAAGTATAACGATTTTTTTGGTTTTAAGTCTTAGAAAAAACTTACGAGCTTCCACCAAAAATTCTCGCTTTTACTTGTTGTAAGTGAGCCTGCCAAAACCTATTGCATCTTCCCATCCTCCCATGACCTGTAATTCATTCTTGGCCAGTGTCCCTGAGGTGATGACGTCTCCCAGCTGCCCTCACCTGAGATACTGATGCTAAGGTTACCAGGGGTGCTAGAAAACAAGAACATTTCTGGAAGGACCATATTGTTTCTGAATACCCTTGTGCACTGATGCAAGCAAAGTCACAGTTACCAGTTCTCATGGTAACCTCCAGGTTGTTCTTTTTTTCTCGGCCTTTGGCCAATATTTCTCAACTGTTATTTTGAATAAGAAGAGTTCAGCTTGCTCAGAAGAGCTGAGCAGAATTAGGGTGGTGCTTGGGTAGGTTTTTCAGGTTAACTGTCATGATGGTCAGAGCCTTGAAGTGTGTTGATCAGTTTAACTTCCTGAAGGCAACATAGTAATTTCAGGATAAATTCTTCAAGAATTCTAAAGGTCAGCAAAGACATCAATATGCAACTCTTCACACTTATTGGAAGGAACTAAAGTATCATGACCCAATATCCTTCTCAGTCT
Source organism: Burhinus bistriatus (assembly GCA_013397275.1). Lineage (NCBI taxonomy): Eukaryota > Metazoa > Chordata > Aves > Charadriiformes > Burhinidae > Burhinus > Burhinus bistriatus. Next base: position 58,702 of record VYXH01002487.1, on the reverse strand, counting down.
GAGAAGATTCATATCTGCTTGTAGAGTGCCTATTCAAAAGTTGCAAGTGGTGACAGCATTCTTTATAGCCCTGTAGAACCATAGGATCACCTAGGTTGGAAGGGACCTTTAAGATTATCGAGTCCAACCATAAACCTAACACTGCCAAAACCACCACTAAGCCATGTCCCTCATCACCACGTCTACCCGTCTCTTAAATACCTCCAGGGATGGCGATTCTACCACTTCCCTGGGAAGTTATGGATCTGGCCACAACCAGATTCATGAGATCAGGAGAACTGAGGGAACCTGGAGTCTGGTTTGGAAGTCATTCCCTTAGAAAGGAAGAGTCTCGGTCCCAGTGGCTTCTTCCAATGCTATTTTACTTGATGACTCAAGTAAATATGTAAATAGTCACTGGATCAGGGAACAGAAACACAAATATTTTGTTGCATCTTTTCCAAATGTGTTAGGTTGTTCATCAGGTCAGTGATGCAGCTTCAGTGCTGGTCCCGTTCCTTAAAGTTCAATTTCATTCTCTACAGACTGGTAGAATAAACCCCAGTTCCTCCAAATGCATCCCACTATATAAAAACGTTGACTAGGCCAAATATTTGCTACAATGTTTCTGTTCAACAATTTTGCGATTTCAGCTGTGGCTTGCTGGCTCCCAAAAAAAGGCATAGTTTCTCTTGAAGTCTCAAGGGTATCCTGCAGACATGCCTATTCTTCCAGAAGACTTACCTTGAGCTCTCTGTAGAGGAGAAAGCTGCTGATCTCGATGCTGTAAATTAATAAATCGTTAGAGATATGATGCAATATTAGGAACAAGTATTAAGCTGTCTAATTTGCTAATGAATTAGATATTACTTCTCATGAAGTGTCTAATATATCCTAATCACAATTATATCTTGGGTAAATCCATACGGTTAAGTTTTGACTTAATCGTTTTTCTCATTCCCATAAAAAAAAGTAACAGTGCTGTAACTATATTGTGGATACTTTTCCCAATAACGATCTAGTGGCAAATTCACTGTCACTGAAAGCTAATTCTCACAAGACTAGGCTAATTTTATTTAATTTGTTTAACTGTCCCTATCTTTTATAGCTGTCATGAAACTTTCAAAGATATCTGATGGATAAAGGAATATCCTCTGCAAAGGAAGTGAGACATATTTGAAATTGTAAGAATTAAGCTTCACAAAAATCCTCTCACTACATAGTATCCTGCTTAGAACATTTATTTAGGAAAGGTGAGATTACTCTGCTAGTATTCTGCATGGACCCCCAAATACTACATAAGAGTACAGCATAAATATGGTGTGGGGGGAGTTTTTTTATTAGCACTGCTCTATCAAAATGAACATTTCTAGGCATGTATGCTTCTGGTTACTTTAAAGTTTTATTTCTCTATTGATACATATATACATATATATACATATACTTATAGGTGTGTATGAGTGTCTCTCTATATACATGTATTCATAGAGCTTTAACATATATACCCTTAGCACATATAGCACATATAGCTTTTAGCTAAATCTTTGAAAGCATTTGGACCCCTAGGACGGGATGCTTGCATTTAGATTCCTACATGTCAGTACGCACTCAGTTGTGGTGTACTGACCTTGGCTGGCCTCCAGGTGCCCACCAAACTGATCTATCACACCTCCTCCTCAGCGGGACAGGGGGAGAAAATAAGATTAAAAACTCATGGGTCGAGGTAAAGGCAGTTTAGCAAAGAAAAGCAAAGGCCACATGTGAAAGCAATGCAGAGCAAAAAAGATTTATTCTCTGCTTCCCATCAGCAGGTGATGGCCAGCCACTTTCTGGGAACCAGAGCTTCCGTATATGTAGTGGTTGCACTGGAAGACAAATGCCTAAATAACGAATGCCCCCACTCCTCCTCCTTTCTTGTAGCTTTTATTGCTGAGCACGATGTTATATGACATGGAACATGGCTCTGATCAGTTTGGGTCAGCTGTCCCCTCCCGACCTCTTGCCCACCCCCATCCTACTGGCTGTTGGGGAGGTGGAGTCGGTGGAGAGACATCCTTGATGCTGTGCCAGCACTGCTCAGCAGTTGCCAAAACATGGGTGTGTCATCAGCAGCAAAAAATACAAAGCACAGCACTACAAGGGGGAAAGTTAACTCCATCCCAGCCAGACCCAATACATCAGTAAAGCCAGCGGGGCCTGGAGCTGAACAGGATCAGTGGCTGGGATTCAGACGCATGAACATGACCATCATTTTGGATTCCCTTAGTTAACCAAGTTGGATAGCTGCTTGCTTAGAAGCAACGTAGATGGCTGGTAGATGTTACACTGATTGATCATCTGGGGTAGCAGGCAGAGGTCAGGAAGGATGGCCCACTATTTCTAAAATAACATTTGGGACTCGCTTTTAGACAAATCATAGAATCATAGAATCATTTAGGTTGGAAGAGACCTTTAAGATTATGGAGTCCAACCATAAACCTAACACTGCCAAAACCACCACTAAACCATGTCCCTCAGCACCACGTCTACCTGGCTTTTAAATACCTCCAGGGATGGCGATTCCACCACTTCCCTGGGCAGCCCTTTTTGGTGAAGAAACTTTTCCTAATATTCAATCTAAACCTCCCCTGGTGAAACTTGAGGCCATTTACTCTTGTCCTGTCGCTTGTTACTTGGGAGAAGAGATTGACCCTCACCTCTCCACAACCTCCTCTCAGGTTGTTGTAGAGTGATAAGGTCTCCCCTCAGCCTCCTCTTCTCCAGGCTAAACAACCCCAGTTCCCTCAGCTGCTCCTCGTATGACTTCTTCTCTGGACCCCTCACCAGCTTTGTTGCCTGTCTCTGGACACACTCCAGCACCTCAAGGTCTTTCTTGTAGTGAGGGGCCCAAAACTGAACACAGTATTTGAGGTGGGGCCTCACCAGTGTTAAGTCCAGGGGGATGATCACTGCCCTAGTCCTGCTGGCCACACTATTCCGTTGAATAACTCTGCTTTGATCGTAGTGGGAACTTGGACACTTTGCTCATTTGAGAACACTTAAATGAAGTTGTCTTTCTCAGGCTGAATTTTACCCTTAATCTCCCTTTCACCCACTGATGGCTTCTGTCAATTGCCCACACATAAGTGCTTAGTGTCATCTGAATTGCCATAGAATATGAGAGACATCCATGCAAGTCAGGCAGATATGAAACAGGATCTACAGGAGACTGCACCCTTCCAGACCAGAAGTTGAAAGCCAAACAGGTTATTTTAAAATATTTCAAACTGCCCTGGACATCCATACCTGAAATGGAACCCAGAACTGAAATGCTAAACGCTGCAGAGGATCTGACTTTTTCTTCCTCCTCTTGGAAGACACCTGCACTGTAAGTAGTCAAGATGCCTTCATGTCTGGTCTCTGCTAGAACTTAATGCTCAACAAATGGTTGAGAGTATCTGTGCTTCCAGTGTTTCTTTTTAGTGGATGACAAATGAAAAAGAGAGGTTGCTGCTGAGGTGCTGATTCTGGAAACACTTCTGTACACACTTAATTGTAGTTGAGCCTGGAGTCCGCGTGACAACAGAACCAATGCCGATTTAAAGCAATGGTGCCTACATTAACTGCTAGAAGTCCTAAACTGAAAAAATAATCAATGCAAGTCACAGCTGGATAATGGAAACCCACAGGGGAGAGGGATTACAAGTTTAGCGGGGCAATAAAAAAATATTAGAATTTAGAACAGTTCTTCAGTAAACATGCATCCATTGGTTGCAAACCAGAAGGTGAAGATCCACTTATGGTAAATTAATCTGTAGTTAATTGTACTTATCGGCAGGGAGAGTGATGTCTTGAGATAAGCTTAATGTAAGAACTATGAAGCAAAACTAATAGATTCTGGCATCCAACATGCAAATGAGAGTTTCATGTTAAGATGTACCATAACCATATGTATTAATTTATTATAAACCATTGGGGGCTTTGTGTGCTCAAAACTGGGTACAGCTGGCATATTAATTTAGTTTAATTTGAGAAGAGCTATTAAGCTTTATTAAGCAATGTGGAAAAAATAAAGTAGCCTGAAAAATTTACAAACATTTTAGAAACATTCATGTTTTTTAAGTCTGAATGTTAGCAAATGAAATTGGTTAGCTTATAAATATATGTTTAATTATTTAAGAGCAAGCTGGATATACATACAAAACGTCTTCCTTTTAGGCATAATTCTGCTCCTACCACACTCTCTGTATTCATGTAATGCTGGAAAAAAACCATCTCACTCAAACTGCAGCTTGCTAGAGTAGGCGCAGGTGAAAGGGTGCTGTGACTTCCCCAGGGCTACAGCAAGGGAAGCCTAGCAGCCCACTCCCACTCCTGTCATCCATACGGATAAAGGGAAAACCCACGGGACTTCCACTGAGTATGCAGGTGATAGAGATCCTGCACATTTTGGCTGCCTGTAGATTACAAAGCAGTGTGGCAAAAGTGAACAGATCAGTAGCAGGAAAGAATTATATTCTTTTTTTCCTGCTCAGATTGTTATTCCAGCAGCCTTGGTTTGTAACCTTTTCTTTTTCACGAGGAAGCATCCGCATGTGACAGTAACTGACCTGTCCTTTCGGCTTCAGATGAAAATCACTGATGAGGCTCAGAGCCTTGCATTAAACCAAGGCCCTGAAAGGATCTTTTGGAGGGTGATAACAGATTTTAGGATGAGGACATTTTGTCTATAACCTTGCTCCAGGTCAGAGGTAACTTGTATTTTTGTTGTGGCTGTTCTCTTTCGAGTGGTGCATCTCAGCCTCACGTCACTGACATCACTACGCCAGCAGATACTTTGAAAAAAATCTTGATCTTCACAATCCGTTTTAGTAGAGCTTCCAGAAATATGTCTCCCTTGTCTTATGGAGAATACGATGTGGCATGTATGTTGTATCAGACCAGAAGTGACCAGTCACAATCTTATTACACACTGCTTTAATTCTATATGTTACCTTTAAAGCTACAGATTCTGCTGTTGTTGCTTAGTGTTTGTTTTTGTTTGGTTTTTTTTTTTCCTGGAAGCCAAACTTATGCCAGTGTGTTTTACTGAAAAAGCTGTTTTAGATTCTAACATTGCCAATATGTTGCTGATGGCTTTCTAACACCTCATGAAGTCCAACAAAAGGAAATGCCAATTCCTGTCTCTGGGAACGAATAACCAGGGTTACCTGGGCACCTGGATGTCACCTGGAGACCAACCAGCTCAGAAGGGTCTTGGCTGACCACGAGTGAGGAATGTGCACTCTTGGCAAAGAGGCCACCGGCTTTCTGGGCTCCATTGGGCAGAGAACTTCCAGCAGGTTGAGGGACGTGATTCTTCTCCTCTGCTTAGGTCTCATGAGACGCATCTGGGATGCCCAATGCTGGGCTCCCCAGTACAAGGGAGACATGGACATATCAGAACATGTCCAGCGAAGGTCTGTGAAGATGACTAAGGCACTGGAGCATATGAAATATATGGAGAGGTTGAGGGTTCTGACTGATCAGCCTGGAGAACAGAAAGCTCAAGGGGAATTTTATCAATGTCTATAAATATCCAATAGCAAGGAGTAAAGAAGGTGGAGCCAGGGAAAACCTCTCAGTTAGCAGGACAGCTATAGACAGAGAAGGTCTGAAAGGCAGCTTGTCAAAAGCCAGTGAGTCACCATCTCATGGAGTAGCTGCTTAGTCATGGGGCAGAGGAATGATTTTGGGACATTCTCCATTGGGTGGGCCATGAGAGAATTGTGGGTAACAGTACCAACATATATATCTTTTATTTTTCTTTTTTCACTGTTAAATTACTGCTCTTCATCTATAAAAACCTATGATCTATTACAAAAGACTTCTGTAAAGGGATTTCTGCAGTTAATCTCATGGAAACAAGTCAGGTTATCTGGTTGTTTCATATTTACACTTTATTAAAAATATAAATAGTTGACCAGCAAAGATTTTTCACTCTTTGAAAGCAAAAAAAAAGGGACTAATAAGTTGTACGGATGAAAATCAGTGCAAACAATAACTCATTTAAAATTTTAATTCTGCTAACAATAACAAAAAGTGCTATTTTGTTTGAATTCAAACAAATGGAAGATTATGCATAGTGGTATTTGGCCAAGAAAAAATTGAGGAGGGGGAAAGGCGGAGGAGGGCAATTGCAGAAATAGTCAGCAACGAGTGACAAGGAAGCCAAAATAATGACAGGGAATCCAGCCACAGAAGGACTTGGAATGTTTAAAAAGGCTAATAGATGAGAAAGGCTGTTCTGAGCAGACAAATGTAGTGTAATGATGACTTTGATGCGTCTTTGTTTCACAGCTCTTTATGCAACATGAAATAGAGGGAACGGAGGAGAAAAAAATGAAAACAGTCAAAGCCATGTCTGTGAGTGTCATTAATGAGTGATGAGGACTAGAAAGACAAAAGACAAATCTCAGAGCATTTGATGGGCCTTTATCCCATACATCTGTATAAATTGCAAAACCTGAGGCACGACTGAGAGTGGGAGTCCAAGAAAGTAAGAGATGAGTGTGTATGTCGAGGAAAACCAGTATTCTCAAAGTTGGTTTGCTTACTGCGATTGTAGCTGTAACCTTAATTACAACATAGGAACAATCCAGTCAGAGTACCATCAAAAAATAGTATTTTTATGTCGCAATTTTCATCTACGTGCAATGAGTTTTCATTCTCACTGGGGACTGAAAGCAAATCAGCTACTCCTGCAGCTTTATGGAGGGAAAAACATGGAATAACGGACCCATTTTTAACTGCAGTGAACTTTGATTAACTTACTTGTCATGCAAGCAGGGTCGCGAGCAAATCCTGTGGTAAATTTCAATGCAAACCAGTAAAATGTCCTTAATCACAAATAAAACCTTGCATTTATTATTAACTCTCATTATATCTGTTTTGAGACAGCTGGTGGTTGGTCCACACAGCTAATAACATCCTCTGATGACAGTGTTTTTAACACCGGTGTAGCATACCTCTTGCTTGTGTACGTGTGCTGTGCATAAATCCGTTATTCGTTTGCTCCCCAGTAAAATACAGCCAGATTTGGGCAGCTGTTTAATAGAGCACTTTACGACAATTTAGGACAGAAAACGAAGAAAACCACATCCCATTAATACTTCAGGGAGAATTCTAGGTAGGCTAAAGGTAATTAGAATTTGGCCAGGGCTCCAAAGAAAACAGTCTTATTCTTGCATGAAATACAATAGGTTTTTTATCGACCCCGTTAGGTGTGTGGAAATAGTCTGTGGGAGGTTTGGAGGAGTTACTGATCTTTGCATTTTGAATTCCTTGCATTCTTGGTTACTTGTACTTTTACAGTTTATTTTTCAGACTTTAACTCTTGGGATACCTGAGAAATAATAAACGATACGGAAATAATGCAGTTATAAATAGAAAGCTTTCTGCTTGCTCTGGGTAGGAGCTGAAACCATTAATCCTGCCATCAGAATTGTTGTTATGCTGCCACAACTTCTGGGTCTGAACTTGTTTGAAAATTAAACTGCAGTGATGTTCTGTATTTACTGTGAAGCTGAGATCTCTGACCAAGTGCTTTGCAAAGAAGATAAGTAAATCACATCTGTGTGAATATGTCACTGATTTATCAGTCGCTAGAAGTTATTAGAACACATCTGAATGTTTCCTTTCAGGATTTAGACATAAACTAGAAATCACTGTTAAAAAATGACTTTATTTATGTGAAGTTGGTTAAAATGGCAGCAACTGGAGGGTTTCAGATGTGCAGTTATGCTGAAGAGGAACATTTTACACGTTAAGGGAAAATATTTCCTCCAAAGAAGAGAAAGTTCTGGTGCAGATGGAAATTTCTCAGGCAGTCTTGTAGGCTGGTCCAAATGATATGCTTTTATAGAAAAATGATTTGCATTGTCAAAAACAAAGCCTTTGTATCAAAGACACCTTTTATCTTTCCCCTTCCTAGAACATATTTGGGTGGAAACAAGCAATTAATTCTTTTAGGGACTTCAGAAAGTATCACCTATTGGACCTACAAACTAGCCAAATTGCTTTCATTTGAATACAATTTGGAATTGGCTCAACTAATCACTGTTTGTTAATTGCATTTTGGAGGAAAAAGGGAACCTGAATGAAGTGACTGCTTCTCATTAAAACTATGCGAACAGCAGAGTGCTTGATGTCTGCTATTGTACCTGATAATTGCGGCAACAAGTGGCATTTATTTTTGCAAGTAGCAGGAATTAAATCTGCTGCAGCATTTAAAAATAATGCACTCGCATTTTATTACATCCAAGCGATAGTGTGTTATACTAGAGACTGTAAACAAATATCACCCCTAACCTCTGTCCTCTTACACAAAAGCTCATAAACATTGTTAAGGGACAAAGCACAACTTGTGTGCTCTTTCTGTAGCCAATATTCTGTCAGGGTGGTGTAAAAGGCAGGTGACAGAGAAGGAGCACAAGAACATTTTTCCGATGTCACATCCTACTGACGTTGGCCAAGGGGAAGGGATGGGGGATGAGCAAGTTCAACATCTTGCTTGGAGAGAAGGGTGGCAGATCTGTGCTAAACTCAACAGTCAAATTTTCTCATCAGGGCAGAGAGTGACAAGGATGAAGACGCAGCAGAAGTGGGCAGAAATGTCCTGACAGAATGTTTTCCACTGGAAAAATGCCGATTTGTCAAAGCAAAACGTTCCCCGTGAGCATGTCGATTCCAAGAGGAGGGAGGCTGACAGCAAACCCGCCTGTTTTCCTGCCAGCTCACCCGCCAATCTGCCTTCCAAGAAACTTTCTGTCTTAGTCAAAATGCCTCCGAATACTGGTGTGTGTCTGCAGAAGATCAGGGAGCAGATTGCGGATGAGTTGAGGGCAAGACCCTGCAGGAACCCAGGGTGGAAATGCACTCACCTGGGCTGGGCTGCCAGGAATATATTTCGGGATACAGAACCTTGTTCTTGGGAACGTCAAGACATATCATTGAGTTTCACTTCTATATATATTTACCAAGCAATTTTTTTTTTTTTTTTTTTAATAATTTTCCCTTCAACTGTGACATTTTTAACAGAAGTGAAATACCGTTTCCTGGCTAGTTCTTCCAGTAGGGCTGGTGGGGCTCTTGAGAACTTCACAGCTTGTTCAATGTGTAACTTTGAAAGTTTAGTAAATTTTCTGCTAAAGCATCTTTCTTCCAGAGGGCAAAAGTGTCTAGCTCGGAGCAACAGAGACCTTTGTAGGATCACAAGATTGGAAAGATAAGGATAATGCTATGGTTAAAGCAGGGGCTTGGCATTCAGGGCTCCATAATTCAGGACAGCACTGTCAAACAGATATTTTGCACGCCTTACAGAAGCCACCTAGGATCTTCATACCTTTTTCTTTTTTCTTATGAGACAAAGCAAGCAAAAGAGCAATATGTTTAAAAGTTATTTATGACAGTGCTCATTTACTGTGCATCACAAATGATGGTTAGGACACAGCATATTACTAATAACACACAAACGTGGAAACACTCATTATTGTACACACATTTCAAATGCATGAACTGGCAAAATAAAATCTGGCCCTGGCTCTTTCTTCCTGCACAAAAATTACTGATGCAGGTTGTCACATCATGGTTTTCATAGCCTGGAAACAGCATGATAATTTTCTTTGCAAGTGACTTTTTACCCTCGTTTTTCTTCAGAAAGAATAAATCCTCCCTTTTTTGCTGCTGCTGGTTTCCTCTGGTTTTCAGTCTGATGTGAATTGGTTCAGCCAGAATATAGCTCTCAATATCCATTGCTGTGCTGCTGATTAGTTTTCTAAAAGAGGACAGAGTGAAGAAGAACGGCAGGTTATATTGATTTACTTCTAATGATCTGTTTCTGAACCCGAGCTGAGCAAAGTGCTCTCCCGAAAGCACATACAGCTGTGCTCATGGCTCATCTCTGCATCACTATCAGCATTAAAAGCCGGGAATGGATTCTGTCATGTTACTGTAGCTTTCTGCATTTTCTTTTCCAGCCGCATATGGGTTAGCTGCTGAGGACATGCATGACTTTTCCTTGCCATCTGTTGAACAGCCTGGTCAGAATAGCCCGGAGAAGGGCACCCGTAGGCTGTTATAAAAGAAGCACGGCAAAATAGCGTTGCGCAACCGTAGAGGGAAATTGCTACGTGTAAGACATGCCTGTATTTTGCCGATGAGGGTGTCTCTCCATGGTTTTGGGTAAGCCTGGGATCTGTGAAGCCGTGAATACAGCGTGGGTGACCAGGGAATACAGGACACAGCACGCTGTAGCACTTTGTCAGGGACCCAGCATGCCTCTGAAGGGTTGGGAAGGTTTTTTCCTGAAATAACTGATGCTGTAACAGGACTGGAACTTGCTATACACTTGATAAATGATGCTAAACAATATGTGTGTCAGACTGAAAGAGTTGATTCTTACGTGTTGGCTTATTTCTCTTTCTCTATAGATTTACTTTCAACGTACTATCTGCTTTCAGTTCTGCCCATCATGTTAGCTCTGCGATTTGGCTTTAAAGTATATTATACATTTGAAACTATATAAATGTAGCCCATATGCAGGGAAGAAAGTTCTGAAAAGTTTTAAAACCATGGACTACAGCAGAAATTCACTAGTGCCTAATTGTTGTCGAGGGGTTTCATGTATTTCTTTGGTTTTTTAACTCTTGTGATTGAAAATTGCTACAGGTATCAGTTATTCAGGAAATACTCCAATACTGACCCTGCTTTGAACCAGGATTTAAATCCGGTGTCCTCCAGAGGTCCTTTCCACATAGATTATTTCACAATTCTATTAATTTAAATGTTGTTCTATCCTCATAAGACTGGTAAGTAAAGTACAAGTGATTCTAGATTATAAATTTAAACATGCAGCCATCAGCTCAAGACACCAAGAAGGTGGCAGATTCCTGGAAGGTGGGAAAATATTGCTGGGAGAGGACCATCCTCTAACTATGGCCACCTCTTCTACTTTACCGAGTCTCCACTACTGATTGCATGAACTAGTGGCCTAACTAAACCGCTGGTGTGACCCGTACAACTCTTATAGTCCATGTGCTGTCACACCAATCTGCTCCTTTCATTTTCTCTTTCCGCACTTAACCACTCTAGACTATCAAAATGATGTTTTTGTGGATGCTCGAGGCACGTAAGGAAATAAACCAAGACAGCAGTGATTAAGAAAGCTTTGATACTCATTTTCAATAAGGCAAACATTTTCCAATGCAATTGGTCATCTAGATGTAATATTTTCATCTAGATGAGAGGCCTATTTTCTGGGAGAAGGAGGGGTTAATATGCAGCATAGTTTGAATAACTAAATGATTATCCAAGTATGTCTACATGGTTCAAAGGCAGAAGGGACCTGGCTTTGCCCATTCTTCCAAAAATCTGGTATTAACTAGCTCTGAGCCTAAATACTATAAGCACGAACAGGGTGTCATGGACTTCGGAGTAGCAAAAGCCATGGTTATACAGTTCCCTTTTCAGAGCAGGCATGTGGCCAGACAAAGATAGGTGTCACCCGACCCAAAGCTGTCTTCAGGTTTTTAGTCAAGATGTCTGAATAATTTAAATATTTTTGCAACATTTTAAGAATTATGAGATTTTTGTGGCTGACTTGACCCTATAATTAATAATTCTCCCTGGTTTCACTTGACTATGGGCAAATAGGCTTTAGGTTTCTCTCCAAAATGACATGATTTAAGGGAAATTTGTATATGACATACATTCTGGCAATTGTCACAGTAATACTAACTAGGTTTTCTTTGCATTATTTTTCATGATGCATGAAGTAAATATTGCATGATGGTATATAAAAGATGGATACTTTCAACCAAACAAAGAGCTGTCCCCCAGGAACATTTATACACATTCTTATTTTCATTCCTGTTTATTGATGGGTTGGTGTTGCTGCAGTACAGAGAGAGTCTAAATGCTCTTCTAGGAGTAAATAACACACACACACACACAGATCCTTTGTTGTCCCTCTGCTGATGTAGCATTGAAAATAGAAAAAAACAGGTATCATCTTCTTTTGGATTAACAGCTTGCAAGATTTGACTATTCCCGCTGTGCTGAGCATACTCTTTTCCTCTCCCCTTTCCCTTCCTGCTCCAGGAAAAAAAAGAAGAAGAAAAAGAAAAGAGAGGAAAAAAAAAAGAAAATTACTTGCAAGAAGTACCCCAATAAAAGAGTCCGGCCTCTTGTAAACCACCTCTCAGTCCCTGAGAGTCAGGCATGATCCTCATTCCATGCTCATGATGCAGAGAGTTTTCCCGGCTGTCACTGATCCCCAGAGGACCCCTCTTCTCTGACTTCTGTGGCACCAGACCTCAAACCTGTCTATGCAACCCTTCCGTGGTGGCACACACTGCACACCTTTGTCGTATATGCTAAGCAGCTGGACGCTTGCCAGAATGACCATTTAAATTATTTTTAAGACTCACTACACGAATGGATATGGAATTGTGTGTCAGGTCAGCCAAGGGCATCTTCCATCCTGGACGAGATTTAAGGCTAAAAGAAAATGTTTACTTCAAACCATAAATTTACAATACAGGCCATTCAATAAAGAAACAAACAAATAGACAATCAGATAAATAAATAAATAAAAATACTGTGGTCTGTTAACATTACTAAGGTTATATTTGGTTAGTCATCTTTTAATAATTATTTAATTACTGAGTTTAATTCTAGTAGTAAAGATGCTTCTTGGGTATTTCAATATGTCAGCTCTTTATTTCTCTTTCTCTTACAGTAAACTGAACTTTCCAGCTCTCCTCTTAAAAAAATGGTTTATTTTCTTGACTGCTGCTGTCCTCCCTGCCCTCCATCACTATTCTCTTCTTATTTCCAAGGGATGTGGAAGGGTGCTTGGAAGGGACTCTTCTCCTCTGCTGCCCCCTTAGTCCTTCCCTGTTCTTCTGTCTGGGGTTTCCGCTACTGTGATGGAAGGATGAGAGTTTTACCTTCTCTCCTCATCTGCCAGGTTCTTTCATTAATACAAATATCAGCAAACTTAATTACATATTTCCTGCTTCAGTCTTCTTGTTTCTATTACAACTTTAAGGAGACATGCTGTACATCTTCATCCATTTTTTTATGAGAAACTGTACCATGTAGTATTACATTTATAACCTGTCATATTCTGTTAACAAAGTATGAAGACCAAGCATGGTACCACAGATGTTGAAATTAAGAGAGGTATACCTTGGCTGACCAACACATTCACTTCTGCCTGCAGACTCTTGGAGTTATGGGATTTCTTCTGGAATATCTTGTAATACTCCTATAATCCTTTTCTTGTAGTATCCATAAGGTTGGGGGTCTCATTTCCAAAGCAATGCACAAGGTGTCCCAAGCGAAGGTGTTTATTGACATATGGACCTTGAGACTGTCTTCTGCCTGCAGCTTCCCCTAGACACTTCTTCTGAAAAGAAAGTGAATTTTGCTTGTGTGACTCCTCTTCTGCATGCCATTGCATGTGTGCGCTGTCCCCATGTTCTCATTGTATCCAACACTTGGGGTTGCAGAGTCTCTCTGCTCCGTGAGTCAATAGAAGAAACTACAAGTTGTCCGTGAGAAAGATCCTACAATAGATCCTTGGGCTGCATAAAACTGCAGAAACCATTCTGCAAGCTCACCTGCAGCAGCTCATCTTTAAAGATAAGATAAAATGGCCCAACCATTTTCTGCCGTTTTTAACAGGTATTTCTGTATTTCTATTTGCCGCCTTTCCAAAGTGATTGTAGGAGTAATGAAAACTTGCAGTAAGTTAGGAAGTTGAAGCTTTTTCTCCCGCTCTGTTTTTTGGCACTGCACCAATTCTTGTCACCTCACTCCTTGAGCAACGGTATATTAAGCGATGTGACAGATGTTAGTCACGTGTGGTCTCTTTCTTTTTAGCTGCTCACTTTATGTCACTTTCAATCCTCAGGTGGTGTAAATTAGAGCAGCACCATAGATTGATGATGGCTTATGCCAGGGGAAAAATCTTTCTCTTAAACCTGAGCAATAAAAACTCTTCTGAAACAAATTTGAAAAATCACTTCCCTTGGCTTTTTATTTTATTTTAGAACAAAAGGCTTGAAATAACTGTTTGCAGCACTCCTTCAAATGCTAAGTAGCTCTTTTACATTTCTTCCTAAGCGTGTACGCACACACAAATTTTAGAACTAAAATAAAAAGATGAAAAAGAAAGGGTGAGTAGTCTTGAACGATTCAATAAACTGGGAAAGGCTATGAATTATGGAAAAGCACAATGAACTGATTAGAGACCTAAAAGCCAGGAAGATGACACCCACCTTTTAATGTCAAAACCAAATGGACCCATTTATAACCCGAGATTACCTTTGATTTTTCTCATGCTTGGTTATTTTCATGAATTGTGAGTTTAAATGTCCATACAGATACGTTGAGCTGTTGTCTCTTCCCACTGATTTTCCCACACATTTAATGTGGGTCTGACCCCATTGCTTTTGATAGCCTATTGACTTCATTGGCTTCCTGCTGATTTGAGCTGGTGTTAGTGAGACAGGAATCAGGTCCTGCCTCGCAGAGCTGTCTCTCGATGAAATTTTGAATGCAAACCTCTTCTCATTGTAGCAATGCCATTCAGTCGTCTCAGATGGCATTCTGTTGAGCAGTTCCCCTTCCTTCAAGCAGCTGAGTGCACTGTGAAATCAGAGAGGATGAAATTAGGGCTGGAGACAATCTAATTTTCTTTCCTTAAAGCGCAGGCTGTTACCAGCAGAAGCATCCTCTGGTGAACATTCCCATAATCAGTGAGACTGCCACATAGTTGTCCTAGAACCAAACCAATTAACCTTTTTGAGGTCACTTCAGATACATTATACATACCTTTCCCCCCTCCCCACTCTGTTCTTGGTTTTGTTCATTTGTTTATCTGATCCATGAAGGTTGCTGATACACATACATTCACTGGGAGAAGCCTGGGCTTGGCCAATTGTCATTTCCTACCGTAACTGGTGCTCCAAGGTCACGTTTTTAACTATTAACACGCAGTGACAAGGTAGTCCTTGTTCCTAAATATTTAAGAATTCTCTTCCTAATTTACGTGATACCCATTTAGGCAACCACAGCAACTCCTTTGAAGCCCTTTACCTTGCATTTCTCAGCAGTGAGGACAGACGTGGTCCGTGCCATCTGCCACCCACCGTTCATACAAAGCCATGGCCGTGCTGGGGTTGCACTGAGCGCTTCGATGGACTCTGGGGCACAAAGAGTGGTTTGGGGCACTCTCGGGAACAGGCTCGGAGAAGCCCTGAAGGAATGGTATTGGAGACCACATCTGGTCAAAGCACAGATGATATAAATGATAGATTCCCCTTTGCTGGTGGCAGATAAAGGCTTGTTGGAGAGACCCAGGACTGCCGCGAGGGAATGGAAGTCTAATGTAAAAAATGCATAAACTCTAGGGTCTTGCACTAGTTCTGATAAATAATTTCTTTGCAGCTTGCAGCTCTATTAACATAATTTAAACCGGGGTTTTTATGCCGTAACTCTACTCAGATTGTCTCAGAGGGGCTGCTAATGTGCTGTTCCCCTTTTCAAAGCTATTTAGTCTGGCAATGCCCAGAGGGCTGTAAGGAGACTTGAATTGGGGCCCGGCAGTAAGTAGTGTCGCTTGCCTATGGCTTCAATTCTGGGAACACATCAATGCGGCGTTATTGCTTTGTTGTGACTTAGGCTTTGTATTCCACCGTTGCAGCGCAGAAAAACAACAATAAAAGATTTCACCATGGGAGGTGAAAATGAATTCCAGTCTAGTTTGCCTCTTCCCGTCTAGTTTATCTCTTCCCTGTAGCAAGACAACCACTCATTTATATGACTAAAAAGGGCAATTATACCCTTTTCTAATCCATACAGTTTATGCTGGTTGTTTATTGTTTTAATTGGCAGCAAACGTTAGGCACTTATGTATATACTGGGGAAAAAAGTCCTTTCGATAAAGTGTTCACTGTAGCTTCGTCTCCATAAAGGACAACTTGCACTCTGGGAAAATGTGCCTGATTACAGATGGGTTGGAAAATGTTCTGGTTTGGTGGTGCGAGGGACATTCTGGAGCAGAGTCTTCCCAGTAGGACTTTGTTATTTACAGAACTTTGTAGAGTTTAGTGCACAAAACTTGAATAATACATGTTTGGGAAAGAACAGCCAGTTCTGGCTAAGGGAGATGTCTTTTTCTATGACAAATGATATTTCAGACCAAAAAAAAGAGAAAATTTTCATGTTGCTTTTTTCTCATAAGAACTCTTTTCTATTGAGTGGAATGGGAAGGCATTGAACTGAAAGCCTATAAAGCTCCCTTTCTGACCAGCATTACTAGCCACACTGGTAAAGAGTTCAAATTGGAAATGTTTATTAAAGATCTAGAAGCTTTGGCATTTAGAAAATAAATAAATAAATAGAAAACATTGGCTGAAATAGGCAAGTAGTGATTTGATCATCTTCTGTAGATATTTGAGGGAGGTAAGTTTAAATCAAGGCTAAATTTCTATAAGCTGGCCCAAATGAAAGAAAAGCTAACATATGATAATGCAAGAAAAATGTCACTGTTGTCCACTTTGGGCTGTCTTTTGAGCCGAGGCCATATTTGGAAAGTGGTTGCTAGCTCAAATGTTAGAGGCTTACCCTGGGATTGTGAAGATCTTCAGATACAGCTGCGTCAATGCCGTACAAGAGCAGTCTTCCAGGAAAATGACTGTAGGCTTAAACAATAGCAAAGCAGTGAACCTGCTGAGACCCTGGGTAGCTGCCAACAGTTTGAATCTGGACCGACTAAAGAAAATATTAAAACTTTACACCGTATCATCAACAGTACAATTGCCCTGCCCTGTTGCATAAACACTCAGAAGGGAAATTTTTTGGGATATTCCCATGGAGTAGAGAGAACTAACTTGGCAGAGAAAATGTTCTTAACTGTGGGGTCCTGGCCCCTTGCTGTGTAAAAGCAGCAGTGAAAGCCAGGTGGACTGCTCTTTCTACTCAGGCAACAGAAGACAAACTAAAAGGAGCATTTTTGGATGTAGGAACATAGATTGTATAACACTATAACATAACAGAAACTTATAGTATAAATGTGTATGTTAATTACATACATATAAACAGATGTAAAATATATGTGTGTATATGGACATGCATAAATATATGTGGATCCTGTGCAATCACTTAGTGTACATCTGTGCTTGGAGCTAGAGCTGGAGACATACTGTACTGTGAAATTTCATTGAAAAATAAGACTTTGTTGATTTCTAAAATAATTTTAAAATTCCTGTTAATTTTGTTGTGATTTTATATGATCTAGTGAAAGATGTCCCTGTTAATAGCAAGGGGATTGGACTAGATGATCTTTAAAAGTCCCATCCAACTCAAAACATTCAATGGTTCTGTGATTTTATTGATGTAAATCCATATTTCTCTTGAATTTACACCAATAAAATCACAAAATCATAGAACACTTTGCAACATTGCATCATTGCTTGGGCATTTGCATCATTGCTTGGGCATCTCTATTTTTTTACTTGAAATGGTGTTCCTTTTATCGAAGAAAGTCTATTTTTTGAGAGTTTTTCTTTTTTTTTTTTTTCCCTCCGAAATTGTGGATTCCTTAAAATCAATTTTTCTCAGGTCAAACAGAAACTGTGTTCATTCAAAAATGTATTGGTATTTATGAGATGTTTTCTTTTTAAATTTGGTGTTTGGTGAAAATATGTATATCAATTTACCATACGTTTACACCAGCTGAAATAATTTTATTCTCACTCGCTCCAAATTGTCAGCAAGCTGAAAAATCATGTACTCACACAGTAATCTTTGCAGCAGCAGCCTGGCTATTTGTCTTGAGCTACCAACTGGAAAAGAAAAACTAATAGCATCTATATAGCAGTTAATGTGCACTTGTGTTTAATTGGTATCAGCAACACTGTTAAAAAGAAAATTAAGTAAGTAGCCATTTAAGTAAGCAGAAATCTGCATTGTTGGGAGGTTGAGATTGTTGTTGTTGTTATGCAGGACTCATAAACTGGGAATAAGTCTAGTACCAAAACCCAACATAAATCAGTTCTTGAAAGCAATATTGTTCAACACCATCTTGCTTTTTGGCTTTCATTTTAGATCTGCTGGAGCTTGGATACAAATAGATCATTTATATTCACACATTTATTTTTAAATAGTTTCATAATGAAAACTCTGTTCCCTCCCATTGCTGTGTGCATGCTTCGCTATTATAAACCAGAATGTGTGGAAGATTAGTTGCTTCTACTTGGAATGTAAATTGCATAGTGTACCAAAAGCATCGCTTATCCTCTGTAAATATTTTATTTCAATTTAATACTCTTGTAAAACTGTATTAACAGTCTTCTGTTTATTATTGTTTGTTTTCTTTTTCTTTTCTCAGCTCCCCCTTTTCAAGTCTGGGGGCAAAACATATTAATTCACAGTGGAATTTGTATAAAAATTTAAAATGGCTGCATTTGGCATTAAGGGCACTGTTGCATCATAAAACCTGGGTTAAAGATGCACTAATAAACTATTAAACAGGTAGATCTCTTCAAGGCTAGGCATGTAAGATAAATATAGATAAATGATGCCAAAAACCATTTCATTGTTTATCAGTGCAATGATAAGAGAGGGTGAAATCTGTTGTTTTCAGATAGTACCAAAATTCAGACTGGTTTCAGTTGTGCAAACTGAGGTCTAAAATTGCAAAGCTTCAGGCCTTGCTGAAGCAGTTGTCATGTTTAAAAATTATGTTTTTAAACAAAAATAACATTCCTTTGTTTTCTATTCTCACCCATTGTAAAGTCTAGACAAGAACAGCTGGGCCGGTTCTGAACCATAGCATTACGACTGAATTGGAATAGCTATTCATATTTCCTCTATTCTTATTCTTCATAGCTTTCCTTGGGGGGGGGGAAAGATTTTTAGACTGATTTGACATGACATGTGACACAGGGTACATGTTAAATCAGAGTTTAAATCAGAATGGATTTTTTTCCTCACCTGCCAACTGAATAAATAAAAACTCACAGCTGAGAACTGGGAGAACTTTCAGTAAACTGTTATTTATGAGGAAAATAAAAAATGAAGTTGAAGAAAAAAAGTGGGTACAAATTTATTAGATTTCTCAAATGTTTAAAAGTTTTGCATTTCCAGAGGATGGAATTTTGTTCAAAGTTGCTGAATAGGAAGGGTGGAATCATTTTGCGTTGCTCATACCCAAAGACAACTTGAGAAATTAAATATACCAAGAACATAGGTTACTGGTGTTCAGTTTGCATACTGAGCACTTACAGAATATTTAACAGCTGCAAATGGTATCCTCATCTCTGCCAATTAAAATATAATAATTCTGTTTTGAACAGCAGAGTCAAAACTGAAAAAAGTGAGTGATGGATCTGAATGTGAATGCTGGAGACTGGAAATGGGCTGCCGTTGAAGGGAATTGCTCAAAGGGTTGAAGTGAGTAGTGCTCAGAAGTGGGATTCTTGTTGAAGACCAAGTGTGTAGCGCTTTAAAAGAAGTGAGGTCTTCATATAAAGAAGAATTATCAATATTATAAAAAATGTAGTGTTTTACAGCTATTTATTCCACACCATTTCAAAAGAGCAGTCACTGAAAACTGTTTTACTAAGAAAGTGCCAGTTGCCTCATATTATGTGCTGTAATAAATGTCTAACTTCATCATTTTGAAAGTGCTGTTTCCTTTTCCCCTCCTCTACCTTTTAAACACCTATACAAATTTATTTCAGTCCATAAGGGTGAAAAGGGGATCCTTTTTCAGAATCAGCTTCCTGCAGCAGCATTGCCTGTGATTGATGCTCTCAGCCGTTCTTCCTCAAATCGTTGAGTTTTCTTATGGGGTTTCACTGGTTTTGCTGGTGGCGTGGTCAGTGTTAAACAGATGGTTCTGGGGATATGTATTATTCTTCTCTGCCTTATTGTCAAATACTGCGGATGTGCAGAGATAACACAGGTCTGCTGTCAAAGTTTATAACAAGTTTTTAGGAGTGGTAGGGGTCAAAGCTGTTCAAGCTTATCCTGTAAAGTATTGCAATGCCGTGACCATAGAACCCCTCCCGCTACGTGTTAAGTGTTGGTTTCAGAATAGTAATCCTCTCAGAGTTGCAGTAATTAAATATTATGAACGCTAGAAAGGAAAATAAAGCCTCAGTGGTTCTGTTTATTAACTGCTTCGGCAGTTGCCAGTCTGCCATCGGATGTTTCATGGGGCAAATGCTTGATTTTCAGTGGTGGACACTGGTTTGCTTCAGCACTGATTTTAGGAGAAGGCTTGTACCTGAGAATACAGTTTTAACCAAGAAATAGAAAACGTCATTAAATTTTGATGGATTTGGATCTTCAGCCCAGACTATACCTTGGCAAATTGTCAATGCGCAAGAATGTTTGTAGGTTAATTAGTTAGGGATCATTTGTGTCTCAGAGGTTTGAATTCAGCTCTGAATTGCTCATCAGGCAGTCCAATTGATTTCAGTGGAGTTACAGAAGGTCTACGAGTTAAATTTGCCCTAAGAACAGACAAAAAATGCATGAGAGATTCAGTGCAACACAACTGCAACCCACTGGCTTATTACCAAAAATTCACTCAGCTTTATTGCCCTCAAAGGTGTGCAGAGAGGGCCCTGTTAGGAAAAGTCCCTCCTGCAACTAAGGAATAAGATAGCACCAGTGCACTTTAATTTTTACTATATCACAGCTTGCTGCTAACGTTGCAGAATTTGGCTTGTGATGGCATCGAGGCGTGGTTTCTTTTGGGGGGTTTAAGAGTCGTGAGCATTTCCTTCTTCTGCCTGATTTGGAATAGAAGTGTCCAAACCATCTAAAAGCTGTAGCTATTCCATCTCACGTGAGGAAGAGCTGTAGCTGCCCAAAGGTAGCTACAAACACCCAGCTGGAAATACTTGGCATGACCTTCATGCATGGCCCGACACGCGGCTGGGGTTCTGCTCGGTATTTCCTTTGGGATCCGAAGACCACAAATAGAAGAAGAATTGTTCATGAAAGAATTTGACAGGATGGGGAGAAACAAGGACAGGGACAGAAAACTGTTAATGGCACTCTCAGAAAGGATCTCACTAGTAGATGATGCATTGCAGAACTGGTACCTCCAAATATTGAACAGGAAAACTGGTTACGGTCTAGCTTCTCCTCATACTTTTAGGGCAAGGGGAAAAGGCATATTTGGGGAGACTATAAGAGATAAGTCCTCTCTTTTTAACCCAACCCTACAAATAAACTGTGATCGGCTAAAGTCATGGAAGATGCACTTACGCAAAAAAACTTCGCAAGGAGAAGTATGACCGTGTTTGAGATGGCTTCCCAAGGGAATGAAGGCTGGATAACAGTAGCCAAACACATCTAACGAAACAGTCCTTGATTGTCAGGATTTGTGTACACAATCCAGTTATTCTGCAAGCAGTGCAGAACAAAACACAAAGCATCACAGCATTTTTTGATCAAATTTTCTGCAAAGGGATGGAAAATATCACAAGTGTTTGGAAGAGAATGAGGTCGCTTTACTACATCTCTCTGCTTACAACCTCTTTTTGCTGGGAAGTGTGACAGCTGTTTAGATTGGGGTCACAGGAGCTCAGCTCGGTGGTCTAGTGGTCACTCTTTCTCCAAGGAAACAAAAGCACCCGCAGTTCCTAGAAAGCTTGAATTTTAGCCCTGTTCAGAAACGAGTCAGCTTGAATATCGCAGACTTCTTGTCTCCAGGAGTCAGTGTCTGGGATACTGATAAGCTGCTTGAAAGAGGAGAGGTGATATTCTAAGTACATTTGACACACTGGAGTAAATTGAGTCTTTAAAGTTAAGATAAGGCCTTTTATTTTAAGGGAAGCAAGTGTTTTATCAAATCATGCTGAAGCTAAGGCATTCTGCCAAAAATAACATTAACTCCTTTCTAATTCATACTTGGCATGTTAACTGGTAGGTCGCACATCTCTGCAACAGGCAACTCACCTCTTAAAATTATATTCTGCTTGCTTTTTGTGGATTTCTAGCCACTTCTCTAAGTGCCCATGCTTCTTGGACCTGCAATTGCTATGAATTTTATGCATGAAAGTCATGGTTTACTTCTTTTTTGAGAAGTGGAAAAAATGAGGGGGAACTTTTCCATTCCAGAAAATGGAGTACGTGTCTGTTTCCTAGAAAAAAAACACCTATTAATTTACCAGCAGGGAGATCTTTTGTGGATCTTTGGTGGGGAAAAGCAAACAAATAAAGAGTTCTTTCTTTTTGTGACACCTAAAGTTGTTTGGAACTGTTATAGTTTTGCTATTCTGCCCACCCTTTTTCCATTGGTCTTCAGGGGGGAAAAAAAGATGATTTTTTTCTTTCTTTCTTTCTTCTTCTCTCAGCACTGCCTAATCACCTATTCCATATTTCAGAGGTGATGTTCACAAGCAATGATCACTGTGATGTGAAGCCATGTGTTTACCCACTCATGTTAATGGTAGCGATTTTAACCATTTTATAGACTCCTCTCCTAGGTTTTGAGTCATGCTGAAAGCTGCTGGGCAGCCTCAGCCTTGCAGTTTATGTTTCCAAGGTGGGAACATAGTGCAGGAGGTGGGAGGATGGTACGGAGCTGTGAGGGCACAGAGGCAAGTTGGCTGCAGAGGGCTTCAGAGTCCCAAGAGCACCCCAAAAATGCACAGGTACTAGAAACAGGTTTATTAGAACGTCTTTGGTGCATCCTGCTGCAGAGCTTTGTGTGAAAGGTTTTTTTTTCCCCCAAGTGCTTGCCAACGCGTGACCTTTGTGTTTATAGCACACCTGAAGGCTGAGTTTGCTTGTTCACTGTGTTTTCTGAATTCCCCTGATGATAACACCTCAACTTTTTCAGGCCTGACCTCTCCGTGCTCCCTTCCACTTCTTCAGCCGGTGCCGTCGGTGCAGTGCACTGCCAAACAAACCCAGTGGTTTCCTCCCACTTCACGCAGTCGTTAAATGTTTGGATCATTTGTCAGACAGTAGCAGACCAGGGCTCTCCAGCCCCACGCTTTTCCTTTCCATCATGAAAGAAGGGATACCCATGAATGAAACACTTTCTTGTATTCTGTATCGAGCTTTTCTTTAAGACAAAGGAATTTGCATCCTCCTTTCGGATAAGGAACATACTTATGTGAAAATAATTTACTGAAGAATTGACTGGGATAAATCCAGTCCAGTCTGACAGCCCAATTAATTCATGTAATCAAAAAATTAAAAAGAGGTCTCATAATCAGTACAGTGTTTCACCTCATGGTATGAAGGGAATAGAAGGAGGGAAGAGTCCTCAATACTCCTTGACTAAATTTGCCTAATCCTTTGGTTTATCAAATGAAGGGAACAGCCTGGTGCATGACAGCGAACAATTCATTTCCACTCCAATGAGTACAGCAAGAGAAAGTGCCCTTTTTAATCAGACAGATTAAATAGGAGCCGTTTCATGCCAATTCAGTAACTTCAGCAATTATAAAAGAAACTGGACATGGACACGGAACCTGTTCCAATTAGTTTCCATTAACGAGTTCTTTGGAGTAGTTTGTGAAAGCAGTAAACAAATGAAACTAGGAACATTTGCAAAATGTTTTTCATTGTCTTGAGTACTTTATTTTCTTGAAGAATATTAATAACAGCTCTCTGAGTCTGAAATAAATTCAGATGCTTATACTTGTATTATCTGCTTCCCCACCCCCATAGCTGACGTGAAACCTGATTCTGTTTGTTGGTTTATGGACAAAACATATCCTTTTCACATTTTCTTAACAAATTGCGCTGCGTTAGATAACAGGAGTATGAGCATCGTCCAGGTGTGACATCCATCTAAGTGCATTTGTGTATGTGTGTGAGTGAGGGTGTGTGTGTACGTGGGTGTCTTTAGGGGACTGTGTGTCCAAGACTAGCTTCTGAGGCATCTGTACTGGGGGTGGCACCTCTGTTGTCTCTGTGGGACATCTCTGAACGTCCCTGGCCTAGGCCAACCTCACACCATCCTCAGACACTGTTTGGAAGACTGGTATTCTTGGGCTAAAACTGCAGGAACTATATTAACAGCCTGATGGTATGGATGATGTTGGACCATTACAGAGCCTCTGTCCTTTTTTTGTTTGGTTTAGGTATATAGATTTATCCACCAAGGCCCCAAATGGCCACACTTGGATGCCCGTATCCGTAGTGATTTCACCAGACAGCCTTTTCCTAATAACTTTCAGCTGTCATTGGCTCTTCCATAATACCCATTGGATTTGTTGGTATTGTTGATGTCAGCCCCCAGAGTGTCTTTAGACATATGAACAAATTCTGCATCTCTTCCTTCCTGGTTTGCTTATGTCTCTCCATGCGTCCCAGCACGGCGACACCGTCTACTTTAAAACACCTAATGGAGAAGCTGCAGCCACTGACATGGTAATCTTCCTATTTTCCCAAATTAAACTAAACTCCTGCTCCTTACATGTGCTTCCTTATTGCCACCAGTTCCTTGTTCAGAGACTCCTCTTGTACTGGTGAAGGAACCATACTACTGCTCCTTCTGCTAAATTTCCTTCTGGCTCAAAACCCCTTCTTTTCCACCGTGCTTCCCTTTTTGCCTTTGATGTTATCTATTCATAAAAATGTATTGAGAACTAAGTAGCTGTGTCTCTTACTGTATTTTGCCAACTTTATCACAAAACCGAAATAGACATTTCAAGTCTCAGTAATTTTTCTGAGTCTTCTCTCTTCTTCATTCGTCATAAACATTAGCAATGGATTTTTAAAATCTTTTTTTCTCTAACCTTAAGTATTTGAAGGAAAAAAGATTGAGCTTGTTTGTTTGTTTCTTTGCTTATTTCTTTTTTTCCTAAACCCACATTTCAACACAAACAGCATGACTGCAACTTGTAGAAAGAAACTTATAAGGCACAATAATTGTTTCTTCCCTGGATCCCTAAAGCTTATTTGTGAAAAAGCCTATTTTGGAATTTCCCACGGAGGAGGCAGGTGGAATTTTCCTTACAGGAAATGCTTTCTTTGGGCTTCGATAGCACAAGGCAAGTCCTTGCCAGACCCTGTACAGGTGGACATGCCGTCTTTGTGAATGCAGTCCTCTTCCTCACCCTTCCCTCCCAACACTCTTCCCTTCATGCTAATTTTAAGTCCGTTATATTCCCTGCTGTCAGACCCCACGCATTCCTAGAGCTAAACAAACTTCAGAGCACAATGCCATTTTGTTCATGTCTTGTAGACAGTGAGGTAGACATTGTATATGTATAAAGTTGTGATTTCAGACTAGACGTAAGAGCCTCCCTAGGATCCACAAAGTTCAGCACCAGCCCAAGCAAAGGACACCCATCCCCAATGCAAATTAAATTCCTTTCGTTGAAGCAGCAGAAAATGATAGTAAAGTAAAATTCAGATATTCATTGAGGTGCCATCGTGTTCATTATGTATGAGCTAGTTACACTGAAGAATCTCACTTGACTATTAATTTCTTTGAGTTGGGCAAGACCTTGCAAAAACTGGAGGTTTGTCTCAACATCTTTAACACAAAAATTGAAAGCGTAGATGTTTTCAGCACTTGACCACCATGATCCTGTGCTGTACCAGAGTCCAGATTTTTATGCTAATTTTTCAGATTGTTGCTCTGTTTCTAATGCAAGTATGGTACTACTTTAGCAAACTAGTATTATTGCAAATTTGTTTTAGGACTTCCATTTCAGAGAATTACATCTCTTCTATTTCAGTCTGACCTGGGCTGGAGTTTGGCAGGCAACAGATCAATATTGGGTAATCCTCTTTTTATTTGGAGGAGTCTGTTTTGACTGGGTAGAGCTAACAAATATGGAAATTGCTAGTAACCAAAGACCTCTCCAGTGGAGTTGCAAAACCGGTAATTCAATTCAAGACCTGTTTGTTGTGGTTTGATCTGCATAGCATAAAATGTACCAAGCCAAGCATCTGCTAACAGCAATGTGCAGAATAAAAATGCAGAGAGCCTTCCCCATGACTGGAGAGCTCTAGCAGCTGCGTAATCCTGCTCTCACATTTTGGCAGGAAAGGTTCAAAACCGAGAAGAAAAGAAATAAAGCGGCTGTATCCTTTCTGTGCCTCACAACCCTCTACAAGGCAATAAACTCAGCAATGCAGTCAAGTCTTTTCCTCCTGTAATGCTGAATTCGGAGAGTTGAGGAAAATCACCAGCATCGTTCTAAAACGTAATAACATCCTGACTGGGGACCTTGAGTCTAGTAATGAATAATATATAATAGGGTTTAGAAAGGAAACTGTTGGTAGAGATTTATAGCTAAGAAGGCTCGCTGCACGAGTGGGCAGAGCTTATAATAATAATGAGGATTCTGTATGCCTGGACGTAACTTTCTGTTTTTCCTATTCTTCTCAAGATTTCCTTTGAACGTGTTGCGGGTGCCTGCTTTTGGCAGTTGAACAGTTTGCATTCTTGGCACAGGGCATCTGTATCAAACAAAGAATACGGGAATGCCGATCCAAATGAACCTGTATGCACTGTGTTTGATTTGATGTCGCTAGAGAAACTGTAACATCTGTTTTGCAGACTGCTATGAAAGAATTCATCTTTTAGCAATACATCTCAGGCATTTTTCGGTCTGCAATGTTCCTTATTCTAAGGAAAGAGTAGATGGAAGTGGGCAGTGTTCATTTTATCTTCAATTTAATCTGAAAAGAAATGGGAAGAAGTGTCCCCAATTTGTCACTGAGCATCAAGCCATTAATATTTGCATGTACTTTGAGTGCCAAAAACGCCTATACAAAAGAATATTTAATTTTTGTGTATACTAATACAAGGGACCTTAGATCATGCTATGAGACATAGCATCCCAAGAGGGACATTGAAACTAGCTAGGATCTCTGTGTTTTACCTACTCGGGCTAGTATACCTTGCTTACCCTTGTAAGGAAAGCTGTTATTGCCACTATACAACACCTACTCCAATTCCTCGTTTACACGTCCCTTGGGTATTGCATTAACACCTAGGATCCAGCAACAGCACTGGTAGTACTGAAAGGCTGAGCAAAAATGACTGGAAATAAAAATGCTTCTGCTTTTATCAATGCAGATAAAGAATTTTATTAATACAAATAGAAATGGTTGATGTGTTTAAAGTTTCAAAGTACGTTCAAGCAGACCGTGCAGAGAATTTGCTGAATTCTCTCCAAAACAGGAACTGGGAGGGTTTTTAAAGCCCTGTACAGACACCTAATCTGTAATAGAACAAGGAGAATTACCTAATGTCACAAGTCCCTTTACGATGTGAGGCCCGTTCATCTTTCTAGTGAGGTATCATTACTACCCTAGGCACATGTATTACTAAATGATGTCTGCTTCCATTGCATGCTGCAAAGATTTTATTTTCACATTTGCCTCTGAATGTTGATGGCTCTGGGGTTAATTGAATGAAGGATATGCAGCAGAAATGCTAAAGAATGAACTGCTGACAATCAGCTATATAACTAGTTTTGAAAATGTGTGCATGCACTTCTGCCTCAGCACAGTAACCAAGAAAGTGCACAGACGCTATAGCGTTACGGCCTTTTCTACATCTTGTCAGCAAATTGTCTAATACAGTAGTGGTGTACGTGTTTCGGAATTGTACAGATAATGCATGCCATGAATAAACATTTTGGCAACGTAAAATTGCTTTCCTCTGAGTCTTAATTTGCATTTTTTGTCTGCAAAAGCCATCAGTGTGCATACCTTGCATATAACATCTATTATTTTTTTTTGGCCATATTATTGTTGTTGTTATTAGAGTGCATAGCAATGCTTAGCCAGTCATATCGCTCAAAACAACCGGCAGGTGGCTTGTTCTACAGACGGATAAACACTAGCACATGTTAAACTGCAAATATCTAGAAGAAGTGTTTCGTCGCATATTTGTTGACCATCCAGCCATCTGCCTGATTTTCTTTAAAGTATGGCCCATGGTGGTTTGACAGAGAGTGGAAGTACTGTTACTAAGGTTCTTAATCATCCTTGTAGCATCTCAGTGAAACCTTATTCACTGAAATCTAAATTAGATGGGCAGATGTATAGACTGGGAAGTATTCCAGATACTCTTTAAATATCAAAAGGTTCAACACCAGCTACAGTAGAAGTGTGATCCTTGACTGAACCATCACATCAAGTACTACCAAGGAGGTGTTTTGCCTAACATAGTGATGAGGAATTCAGACACTTGAAGGAAAGGAAAAAAACATCAGTTCCCAGCAGCCAGGGTCCTGTTCCTCAGTCTTTAAGGTATTGAAATCCCAGGATGACATAGCACTCGTATCTACGGCAGCGGATCTGCTTGTGTAGCTTATGTGGCTAGCTTATGTAGTACTGACTCGGGTATAAGGAACATGCATTTCTAAAGGTTACATAGGCTTTAAAATAATTCTTTTGGACCAGTTTATTGCAGAAAAAAATCTAATCCAGGTCTATTAAACACAAAGATGCCACTTGTAGCTCAAGAAGTCCTTGATACATGGGAGGCTGGAATACTGTGTGTAGAGAAGTATTGCTGTATAGCTGCACTAGTTCAGACTGTGTTTTAATATATGGCCTTTATTACATGTCCTAGTAGGGTATATGTCTTTTGGTCTGACCTGATACAACTTTTTTTTGTTCCAGTTCCACAGCTGAGTTACTATATGGCAATGTCCTGGTTTCAGCTGGGATAGAGTTAATTTTCTTCCTAGTGGCTGCTGTGTTTCAGATTTAGTGTGAAAGGAATGTTGATAATGCATATTGTTTTAGTTGTTGCCAGGTGATGGTTATATTAGTTAAGGAGTCTTTCAGTTTCCCATAGAAGCTGAGAGGGAGCATAGATGGAACAAGCTGGCCAAAAGGATATTCCATACCATAGACGTCAGGCTCAGTATATAAAAGGGGATTGGCCAAGGGGCAGGAATCCACGATTGCTGCTCAGGATGGTCTGGGCAACCAGTTCACCGAGTGGTGAGACTGACTTGTGTTGTATTACTTTATCTTGTATATTCTTTTACCATACTTACTTTTTTTCCCCCTTTTTCTATTGTTGTTCTATTAAATTATCTCTATCTCAACACACAATTTTTTTTTTCCCCTTTCCCCTCCTTTTCTCTGTCTTGTCCCTACCTTTCTGAGGGGAAGGGGGAGAATTGAGCGAGCAGCTGTGTGGTCCTAGCTGCTGGCTGGGGTTAA
This sequence comes from Burhinus bistriatus, assembly GCA_013397275.1. Taxonomy (NCBI): domain Eukaryota; kingdom Metazoa; phylum Chordata; class Aves; order Charadriiformes; family Burhinidae; genus Burhinus; species Burhinus bistriatus. Next base: position 29,515 of record VYXH01002487.1, on the reverse strand, counting down.
ACCACCACAGGCAATAATCATAGTATTATGTATTACTGCTCTTATTTCTCCTTCTATTTGGAGTATGTGGTTTTGGGGTCAGGAAGTACCTCTGCCTGTGTATTTGTTCAGGACCTGGCAGAACAGAGCTGTGATCTCAAAGGATGCTTAGGATAATATTAAAGTATAAAAGTTAGTTCACATCCCTTAAGTAAAGCTGTATACAGTAGCCTGGGAATTCCTAAGTCTGTTATGAGAGGGAAATATAATAGGTAAGCACTGTTTAGGAAATTCAGATTTTTTCTGCCTTTTTGATTCCTAGGGGGATTTTTTTTTTGTTATGACATAGTCCATGTTGCTAAATGAGCAGTTGGGGACAGTAAGATCAGTTGCCAGGAGATGACATCATGGCATAACATATAATTTTTTATTTTTTTTTCTGCGTCTTCCCTCTAATCTTTATCCTTCATTTTAGCTAAAGAATTATTTATGAAACAAAAAAGGGGGATAGGTTCAGTATATAACACTCTGCTGAAGATACAGTTCTTACAGAGATGCCTGATTCCCAATTTTATGTGTCTCTAAACTAGCATAGTTGCACCAGGACTTTGGAAGCTGATGAAGAAACAACATCCTCTTAGCTCCGACTTCTCTTTTATTCTCTTTTCCCAGCAAACCTACATCTAAATCAACCAATCATTCACATGAGTAAGTGGCAAAACTGCGAAGAATGTTACCTGTAGAGATTTTGTTTTTTCCTCAGTTATTGGTTTACTAGGAAAAAACACATCATGTAAACGAAAAAAATTGGAATCTCAAGAGCTGGTTGTACGATTTTGTTTCAGCAGCTTTCCCAATTTCAGTGAAAGTGCTCAAGACTATAGCGTCAAGCAGAGAAACAGATTCACTCTGCAACAACATAGTACAGCTCTACTAAACTGTGCCTATATCTTTTTCACAATTATCCTGTTCAAAAATTAGTCCTACGTATGATGACTGTGAGGTTCATCTCTGCAATACGCCTGCACCGTAGTGAATACAATGCAAAGGATGATTGTCAGCCGCAGAAATTAATTTCTTTCATACATTTAGCTTTGAATTCTTACTCTGAACACATATTTAGCTTTTTCTCTTGCCTGTGCTAAGGGTCTATTTCAAGCACTGGTTAAAGAACGGCAGTTCTTTAAATCAAGGTTCACCCCATCCACGCTATTGGAGCCCCTTGATCACCAGAGGTGACCACGCAGTCTCACCTGGAAATGCTTGTCCTTTAAAACAAGTAGTCAGCTCTGCACTTCATAACTTCATTTTATGGCTATGTGCAAGGTCGCTGCAACTTTTAGATTCCGTGTGGACTGGATCAGTAAGACTCCAAGTTGTAAGGAAAATACATTCATTTAATAATTAATGAGGTACAAAGGCTTCAATTAAATTACTAAGAAACATTACAGAGCAGGCTAAAGTTTAAAACTGTTATTTAAATTGCTGTCTTAGGTCATTAAGTATATTTTCCTGTGTTCAGAAACTCAGAAGCTATTAAACATGTTTGTGGAAGCAAGAAATTGGCCCATTAAAATCTTTTCTTTCCCACAAAATAAAAAAAGTGTTTTCAAGGCTTGGAGAGTTTTTAATACGACGTTTGGGCAGCTTAGAGCTCAGACGAATGTGAGGTCTCTGACATCACTTTAATACTTGGGTGACTTTCTGTGTGCAGCTTTTCCCTTTTGAACTCGAGAGCGCTGCGATGTGCAGGAGCGATTGACGAACCGATGGGTTTGCTCAACAAAAGCTTTCCTACATCCTCCACGCTTCTTCCAACACAGGATCTGGGTTGTTCCTTAACTGTCCCATCTCCCTCTTTCCTTGACCCTTTTCCAGTTCAAAATGCACTAATCCCACTTTAGGAGAGCTGAAAGTGTCTGACTTAAAAAAAAAAATGAGGTTTTTCTTGCTCATGTTCTTAGCTTTCCTTCCCTTTTACTGAGCAAGGGGGGCTGTCCAGACCAACGTGTCAAGGACACTGAAATTGCAGTCCCACCGAAATCACGGGGAGCAAGCAACAGAGTCAACTCAAGGTTCAGCTCTAATCTTAATGTCGAAACGTATCATTGCTTATGAAGTGTATCATTGCTTCCAAAAATTATGAAATTAACCTAAATATTTGTACATGCAAGAAACATAGGCTTCTTCTTGCAACGAGAATCAGTCTTAATAATTGGAACGGGTGGTAAATCGCACTTTCATAACCTGCTCTAAAAGCTAAGAAAAGGTAGTGGCAATTACCTTATCTTTTTCACTTTTCACTTTGTTATCTGTGTTAGAGCCGGGGAAACTGGCGCCTGAGAACATATGTTTCTGATCTTGTTCGTACTCAGTTTTTTGAAAGCAGAGGAGAAATTTTAAAAGTAATCTGTTCTGCAAAGTTGGCAATCCTGAAGGATGGAGCTCATAGAGCATGACTTATTAGGTGCTCAAAGGCTACAGTTATCAGCAGGATCAGTTACAAATGTTAACTTTGCATGAAATTTCAACGGAAAATCTGGCAAAGTCTGGTTCTACCATCTTGGTGACAAATTTAAAAAAGGATAAAATTACTTTGCTACTTCACACACTTCTCGAATTGCTGAACAGGTGCTTAAACTGGTTCACTGGATCCATGTATGGGTAAAAACTCAAATGTATCATGTATATTGCCATGTGGGAAGCTGAATATCTTACAATAATCAGTTCTTTAAGTGCTGAAAAATGACACAAGACTAAGAAGTCCACCTTCCAGCCTTGTCCAGAATATCATCACAGGTTATCCTGATTTACTGTGAAAGTTAAAGCTTTGGTAATGATTTCAAGCTTTGTAAGTTGTATTTGATTTCAGAATGAAGACAAAACATTCAATCAAAGCATTATAATCTGAAAAAAAATTCCACATATCATTCTGATAGTTTATTTTATACTAGAACGTAAAGTTTTAAAGAATGTGAGAAGCAGAATGTTAATTTCCAAATATGCTTTTCAACATTTTTCCTGCTATTTTTTCTAAATTAGTTTTGCTTTCAAGTAGTAGAGCTTTTGATGGAAATATTTAGGACTTTTGGAGATTTTTTGTATAAACTTGACTTCCAGATTAATTGTCTCCAGGATCATTCCTTTCTTTCCTTTTTTGTATTTTATTCCTCTCTCGGAAAAAAACACCAACAAATGAACAAGCTTACTTATACAGGTAAACTGTATAATTTTAAATATACCTTTGCAGAAAAATCAGTACAATTCTCTGTCAGTGTGACAGGGGCACCGTTTACTCGTTCCTATGAAACTGCACAGTGCTATGCACAATCACAGTACTTAAGTTTTGTGTACACTGTTTTGTTTTGGGGTTTTTTTGGTTTGGTTTGGTTTGGTTTTTTAATAATACTGTTTACTGAAAGAGCTTTCTAAAACCAAAAAGCTCCCTGCATGCCAAGCTAGGTAGCACAGGCGGCATGTCTCACATCTCCATTCAGTCACCAAAAATTAAATACCTTCCCTAAATTTATCTTTTAGGTTCCCTGTGATGTAGACCACTTAAGTCAATAAAAAATTCTAAGTATCAATGATCCTCTTGAGGTATCTATTTGTTCCCATTAAGGAACTTTAGCTAGATGCTTATATTTGCAGTGGGAATAATTCTGGGAGGGATGGCTGACACACCGGAAGGCTGTGCTGCCATTCAGTGTGACCTGGACAGGCTGGAGAGTTGGGCAGAGAGAAACCTCATGAAGTTCAATGAAGGCAAGTGTAGGGTCCTGCACCTGGGGAGGAATAACCCCATGCACCGGTACAGGTTAGGGGCTGACCTGCTGGAAAGCAGCTCTGTGGAAAGGGACCTGGGAGTCCTGGGGGACAGCAGGATGACCATGAGCCAGCAATGTGCCCTTGTGGCCAAGAAGGCCAATGGCATCCTGGGGTGCATCAAGAGGAGTGGGGCAAGCAGGTCACAGGAGGTTCTCCTCCCCCTCTCCTCTGCCCTGGTGAGGCTGCACCTGGAGTATTGTGTCCAGTTCTGGGCTCCCCGGTTCAAGAAGGACAGGGAACTGCTGGAGAGGGTACAGCAGAGGGCTACAAAGATGATTAGGGGACTGGAACATCTTTCTTATGAGGAAAGGCTGAGGGACTTGGGTCTTTTTAGTCTGGAGAAGAGAAGACTGAGGGGGGATCTCACCAATGCTTAGAAATACTTAAAGGGAGGGTGCCAGGAGGATGGGACCTGTCTTTTTGCAGTGGTACCCAGTGACAGGACAAGAGGTAACGGTCACAAACTTGACCATAGGAAATTCCATGTAAAGATGAGGAGGAACTTCTTTCCTTTGAGGGTGGCAGAGCACTGGAAGCGGCTGTCCAGAGGGGTGGTGGAGTCTCCGACTCTAGAGGTATTTCAAACCCACCTGGACACCGTCCTGTGCAACCTGCTGTAGGTGACCCTGCTCTGGCAGGGGCGTGGGACTAGATGATCTCCAGAGGTCCCTTCCACCCCCTGTGATTCTGTGATTCTGTGAAACATCAAAGGGAAATATAGGTGTCTTTAATCACTACAATTTCCCTCTAAAATACCTACTGTTGGACTTCCCAGTGAAGACTCCATGCAATCAATGGAGAGAGCCCTGCTCATTGTAGTAGCTATTGCAACTTGCTTGGTTATGGTTTTTCTTTGTATAAGGATCATCATAATCATCATGTATGACATTTGTACATTTGTCGAGGTCTATAAAAGAAACCAATCTATTTTAATTTATTTTCAGTCAATTTCACTACATGTATCTTGAGTGTTAACAGGCTCTAGAAGTAAATGTATTCAATTATGCTATTGCACTGGTTGTATAAAACAAGGACAATGTTGTTTTAAAAATGTATTTATGGGCACTATATTGACTTTTCGATCCATCAATCAGACACACTGTGATCAACTGTAGAGCAAATTTCTCTGCTTCGGCTGATAGCAGTATGAAACTTTCCTCTAGAAATATCTGTATTATCCCTTGTAGGCTAGCTAATAAAACCGCATTCCTTTTGCCTGTTTTCTGTACAACATTTATGAACCTATGACATAAATATCTAATACTTCTAAGAATGCAGTAATTCAAGAACTTGACCAAGACTATGCCCAATCGCTTTACTGGATTCAAGTCCCAGATGGCCACGGTTGGCCCTGCATTCATAGAAGATAAATGTGCCAAGATGGTGTTCCTGTGCACAGGTTAGCCTGCTTCATGCACTGACAAGATTAATTACAGACCTCTGAACCCGATATGTTTCCTTAATATCCAACAAAGCTTTTACTTTCCTCAGTCAGGCTGAAATATGTGGCTTGCTCTTGCATAATTCAACAGAAGTCTTCTCTGTGGGTGGCACTGTTTCTGGTAGTTGTAAATGCCTGCAAATTACCAGAGTGAGTGATAAGATGCACAGCTCTTTGTTTAGAATTATTTCAATGACTATGGAAAGAAGGAAAATAAGCTTCTTTCCAAAATGTCAGAACACTGGAGAAGAAACAGCAGTCGTATAATTTCTACGACAGTGTAAACCAATTTTTCTAGTTTTTATTTTGTGCATGTGCTGTTTCCTCAGTGGAAAATAATGCAACATGTAGATTCCACTTGTTGGTATTGCCCAAATTCACTTTTCATCTTGTTAATCAAAGTGTTCCAATATTTCATCTGGAAGCTGATAATTTACATTTTTAAAATTTTTGTTTGTTTGTTTCAAATAGAATGCTGACTTAATCTGTTGTTTGATAAAAATACACATATTTAGTAACTGGCAGTTACATAACATATGAAAATACACTGCAAAACTTAATCTGCGTAGTCGGGAGTATTCCAAAACTGTACAATGGGAAAAATATCTGGAAGAAACTAAAAATACTTCTGTGAAATGTATCCAGCTTTATTATCCTATGAAATTAGAAGGAATACATGTGTTCCTGAAGACATAAGGCCCAGGTTTATCCTTTCTAATTAACGGTATCTACTGAAGGTGCTGAAGATACCTAGGAGCATAGCAGCCCTGGGTTCTCTAGATAGTTAAAACTGAGAGGCAGGTATTGACAGGAAGCCAACACACCAACCAGCAATCTAAATCACTTGGTGGAAATACAGGAAAAACATACTGTATTTTGAAAAAGAGATCTTATTTGAGAAATTTTCATTGGACTTGGCAAGTGTTTCATCAGTCCCAAGGTAATTGGTATTCAACTTTTAAAGACTAAAATATTTCTGCCTCTCAGTTTCTAATTTTCTGTTCTGTGCTTCAGTATCTGATCTCATTTTTCTCTAAATCCTGCGAAGAAGTAAACCTGTAAAATAGTAAAATAATATGTCTGTTTTGTGATGCAATTGTGTGCACAATGTAAATGAACAATTCATGAAATTTGTAGAGTGCTGTACCATAAAAGACACCGAGTTTGAAAGAATTTCAAAGCAGGATCTGATCTGAAGTTGGACTAGATGACCTTCAGAGGTCCCCCCAACCTAAAGTGTTCTACAGCTCTGTACTTCTGGGCTTGCAAGGTTATTCTGAGAACACTAAAGACTTCTAGGCAGACAACAAGACATTAAAAGCAGTGGAGATTTGAAAATGTCAATTGGCCATTCAACAAAATACGAGGGGTCTGGATCCCCGTGATTATTCTGGCAATCCAAAAATAAGTACTTTCCTTACACTTGTCATGAACGTAGAGTTCTTGCCAAACTGTAATTACAGTGATTTGAAATTTAGTTAAAATGCTTTGTGGTTTTGGATCAGTAGAAGTCGAAGCTTCATTTTTAATGCTGGTTGTAAATTTTCTGACAAACTATTTTCCATTGAAGAGAATCAATTTCCACTAAAACAAATTCTTCTATTGAAATATGTCAATTCTAACAAAACTTTTATCCTGGAAGGTTTCTTCAGTCCAGAACTGAATTTCCATATATGTGTGTAAGAGACAGATGAATGAACTGCTGACTTTCAGCCCAGAACAGTTAATAACTCACTGTTCGAGCACTTAACGTAAATGTCAAAGACCAATGTTGAAGTCTCAGATGTGAATTAAAAAGAAGAGAACTTCAGTCTCCTATATCAGTTTAACCATTGCAGAGAACCATTCCCATTTTCTTTTTTCTCCCCAGGTTCATGTTATTTTTTTCCAGAATTAAAACTGGATTTTTTTAATTTTTTTTTTAATGCAGTCCTTTCCTAACTGTGTTTGGTATCTCTTGGTATTAAAAGTGAGGAATTATCTTTATATACTACTCTGGCAAGAGAAGATTTTTGAATTCACATCAAAATGACAGTAACAATTCAAGATCTTTCACCTCAAAATTATGACATGGCATGTAAAAGTATATTTTAGATAATTAGAGTTAATATAATGTTTATTGGATAATTCTTCTTCCTCTGGTTCCTGTAAAAAACCAAACCCAAAGCAAACAAACAAACAAAAAGCCCACAACAATTTAATGTCAAGGTTAAATATATATATTTTACACATATTACAATGTAAATTTTCTTTCCACTTCTTAGTTATATAGATACAACATATATAATTAATATACGCCTTGTAGGCATGTGTAGAAATAGTAGATGAACACAATGTTCTTGACTGCAGCTTGGGCTATTCTATGCTATTATTGTCTCAACATGATAGATTCCTTTTTCATATGATTTATAACTTGTCATTACAGGACACTGTAGTCCTCCAGACAACATTAATCTATCGATGACTCTCAGGTGAAGACGTGATTGATGCAGTTACGGAAATTGGTGACATAGGTAAGCTCTTCTTTTCTTTTCAAAACTTTCTTGCTGAAATGCTTGGCTGTACCTAAAGTGGGATCACAAAACAGTTCTAGCTTCTGAGGCATGGGATACAAAGCTTGTCGAGACACGCATTTGTTTTAATGAATTTTCCTTTTTTAATTTTTAGATAAATCTCTCTCTTTTTTTAGCTTTTTAGAAAATACTTTTTATTTAAGCAAAAATATCTTGTTTGATAACTTTTAGTAAATAATTTTTAACAAATGTTGGGTTGTTACCTCAGATCCGCTCTGGGTTGATTTCTCTTTTATATTTCTTACTGAAATGGATATAAATCCTGCAGCCTGTCTCCTTCTGCTCCTCAAGCATTTTATACTGAATTCTCTTCTGCTGTTGCACAGACTTTTCAGAAAGGTACCAACGAAATGATTGTCTTCTCTTGTTCTAAAACCAGGGAGTGACGCTCACGAGTTTAAAAACATAAATAAGACTTAGCTTTAAAATTCTGAAGTATTACGTTTCTACCTCTAAAGTGCTGTTGGGGTCACTAATAAACTTCTACACTATTCCTCCTAGAAAAGTATCCCCTATATCCTCCACCTAAGTACTGAAGTAATTGGAACAAACAGATAAGTACTTCTTAATTGAGTTTTGGCGGGGCAAAAGATAAATGTAAAACCAAAGTGATACATTTAGTCTATAATTGTCGGGCTGCAATCTGGTTCTGCGTTTCAAGACCCTTCACAGACACTATATCAAAAGTTAAAAGGAACACTTCATATGATTTGAGTGCACCAAGTTTTTAACTTATTCAGCAATGGAATAGAGAAAAAATCATTTTTTCCTGCTCAAAACATGACCTCATTTGCATAGAACATAGGAACACACCTCTATAAGTGGTACAGATGGAGTCATCTTAAAATTACGGGCATGGCAAAAAAAGAAAAGATAGGCAACAGGAAAAGTTTACTGACATGTAAAGCTCCTGCCAGAAGGGTTAGGTGAGCACACAGAGAAGACAAGCTGTATTTACAAATTAACCCCACTGAGGAAAATGGTATGAAAGGCACCCCATAAGGTAAGGTAAAATGCGTAACTGCGTAATGATCTCATTCTCCTTTCCACTGCTTTGTTGGGATCCCGATCTATCATATTACTACATGGCTCCAGCTATGTCATTACTGCATCTACTGGAATAGTTTATTCTATGTTAAACATACCGGTGTCTTCAGTCTCTGTCTGATGTATGCAGAAATCTTGTCAGCCTAAACGCTGCTATTGTATATCAATAGCTCTCAGAAGTGATCTAGAAAAAAACAACCAAACTAAAAAACCCACTCAGCCAAAAGAAAAGAGAAACCCCCTGAAAGTGGAGACACGTCTGACTGCACAGTCATTGCAGATATATGTTTATTGAATTCTGAATGACCTCTTTCAGTGATATTACCCTAAAGTAATGAGGCCAGACTCCCATGAGTCCTGCTCTAGTTAGCGGGTGGAGGGAAATTCCTCTGTGAAATGGAGAAAGTTTCAGAGCAGGAGCCTAATTTTGAGCATTGCCCTTTGGAGACGTTGATCTTTCTCCATTGACTAGAGTTGAACTCAGGACTGTGCAGCCTCCTGGAGCTAAAGCAAACCTTTGTGGCCATCTCCACTTCTCACCCCTTTGTCTGTTGGGTTTTTCATCTTTCTGCTAGTTTCCATGCATCAGACATGCAAATAAAAATCAGAGTACTTGAGTACACACAGAGTACTTGAGCTGTAAGGATGACTTTTGCATTGCAAGTGGTGGCTATACAATACGGCAAAATCTAGAAGTTTATGACCGCAGTCTCAGACCTCCTGACATACCAGTATCTTTTGAGGAAGGAGCCTGTTAATCTTGCACAGGAAACCTGTTCCAGCATCATGCAGAATGCTGCAGTCTTGCCCTATAAATTCCTCCTACCGACTGCAGCGTTGCCACTAGCAATCCTTGAGGGATCAAGGGTCTCTCGCTTTCAGAAGAATTTTGTAGCAGATATTTGGCAATATTTGCCCTGCTTTGGCTGAGTATGTTATGTTTTAGTCCTTGGAGAGGGAACCTTATCAGAAGTGATTCATTTCTCGCAGATTGTGCAGCATAATCTGTTTGCTCAATAGTGCATTAGCAGCTGGGAAACTCTTGGAGCCATGGACCTGTGGCTGAGATTTTGGCTTTTGCTGATGATTTTTTCCCATTGCTTAGCACAAACATAATTTTCTTTGCTTGAGCTTTGGAGTTCAGGTTAGGTGCCCTGTGTACATTCTCAACCCTTTCTCTGCTATGTGAAGACAAGTTCTTGGTAGCACCATTTGTTCATGAGAAGGAAAATCGGAGGCACTAGTGGGGTGGAGAAGTAACATTCAAGAGTTTTCCAGTATGACTAATTTGGGAATGAGGAAAAATTCAGTTTCCAGTTAACTTTCTTCAAGCTTTTTACACCTTTTCTCTCTCTCTGAGCTAAAGCAAAGAATTTGGAATTCATGTCTCTTTTTTTCTGAGAAAGTTAAACTATGTTAACGTAGAAAAGTATAAGTATCTTCCAAGATTTCGATCAGGATGATAAACATCATAGAAAGAGAGTTATCCAATCTGCATTATAATTCTCTGCTCATTATTTCAATTATTAATATTGATCATTCTTATAAAACTATTGAAATAATTCTTTATCTCTTAAATCAGACAAAAACTAGGCAACAATATTTTTAATGACTTTCAGGATATTATCTCAGGTTCATGAACATATATATTTTGGTATCACCTTGTGTGCTATATGTTTATTTTTTCATTGACTCAAGCATTTTGTGTATTCTATATCAATAAAGGTTGGTTCTTGTTCATAAGTTATGTCTGGGGGTTTATACATTTGGTGGAAAAATTCAGTTGTTTCACCTGCTGAAATTTGAAAAAAAAAATCAATCTATCTTAGTTTCTAGTGAATGAATAATTAAATGTAAACTTGTTTCTTACATAGAGCATATAAATCGTGGAGTCTTAGTGTAGATTTGGTTGGAAGGTGCCCATGGGTGTTATCTGATCTGAACCACTCAAAATAAAGTCAATTTTAAATTAGAAGTATCTTCAAAGAGAGGGGATAAACTAATTTTTAATTGTTTTGCTTTTTCTGGTTTTGTGTGTTGGGTTGTTTTCCTGAAACGAAAAATAAAATGCTCTGCATTTTGCAGATTTTTTTCCTTGGAGATATAACTTAAATTCACCAGTATTACTTTAAAAATGAAAACTCACTGTGTTCTAGGACCAAGTTAGTTGTGAAATCAGAATTTAAAATTCCTTATGCTCTTATAAGTTTTTAAAAATACTGTTTCTTGGCTTTTCATATTTAAAAGAAAAAAAAAAGATCCTAAAACTAGGCACATATGAGTCACTTGGCTCTATTCCAGCTTGAATATGGAAAATCAGCAACAGGATAAGTACCTGAGATGAACTTGAAAGATTACAAGTAAAACGTGCAAAGGAAATGTTTGTTCTTCAAATTAGCTCATGTCTGTGCTAACGACATGGCAAGCAGAAATCTATTAGTTTCTTTAATGCAAGTAACTTGACATTTTGACAGGTAGAGAAGCTAGTCATTCCTGATGAAACCACTGACCTGTACCTCTTCTGCTTCTAGTACTTTAGAGCTTTTATCTGTAGTTAAAGAAAATATTTCTAACTAGAAAACCTAATGAAGAAGAAATATTTATCTTAATGCAATCTAGGACAGTACCTTGCAATCTGCCTTGAGGAAAACAGAAAATTACTACAACTGGGAGTGAATTTATGAATCAAAGGATGTCAGATAAGTTGATTATTACTTTGTCATATCATATCTCTGTCCTAAACAGAACATGACGAACAAACCCCAGTGCTCCTCTTTATCTCCATGCGTAAAAAGAGCAGTACCAATATAGTAATGGCATCATATTGTTCCCAATATGGAGAGATCTTACAGGTAGTTATAGATGGGTCATCCTTCGATGTTCCCTGTCTGCTGTGCCATAGTGTGTGCATGGTTATGACTGGACTCCTATTTCCTAGATAGTCACTGTGATCACCAATATCTCATTATAAGCAAATCTGGAGAAAAATGTAGATCCTGAGAGAGTAATGCAAGAAAACTGACAACTTGTCTTGTTAAAAATTTTACTATTTCCTACTTCTGTTGTGACCAAAAATTCCTAGATAAATACTGTTTGCACAGTGAGTGGCATCTTCTTTTGGTGCTTTCCTTGGTAAAAGAGTTATGGCCAAGATACTTTTCTCAGGAGCAGGACCTATGCTGGAAGCCAGATCCAAAGTACTGTCAGTTCTCAGGAACNGTGGGTTCTCACAAGAGCAGAGTAAAGGGCAGAATCACCTGCCTCGAGGGCAACATTGATCATCTGTTGCTTTTTAGCCATTCACATTGGACTTGTCAATTTATTTCTGATGACTATAACCATCGTTGTGGCCAACTGACAAAAAAGAGGTGCTACTGTAGCCAAAAGCTTGGATTTGAGACTAAAGCAATGTTAGGATTCTGTGTTGTATGATAGAAAGGAACATTTATCTGTACTAATAATTAAATACTCATCACAAAATGCAGTGCCTGAACTTCCAATTAGTTTCTTATATCAAGGATGGGAAAGATTTCCTTAGTTGTAAATGGAAGAAAACTAATTAGTGTTAATTTGCGCATGTTGATATAGTCAAACACTTTTAATACCAATTAAACATGTTAAAACAAAGTACGATGCTAAATTAAAGATTAGGCTACAAAAAAAAAAACAAAAACAAAACAAAACAAACCCAAAACAAAAACCAACAACAAACTTTTTAGCTCAGTTACTGATTGACCTTCTGTGTTTATCCTGATTTATTCTTACTTTTAACTAGGTTTGTAATTATAAAATATCATCTGTAACAATCACAAAGTTATAACACAGGACTGCAGAAGAATTTTCAAACTAAAGGCACAGACTTCTATGTCATCATCACCACAGATTAACAAAATGAGAGTAAATAAAAAGTGACATGCTGTCAAAGTATCTTGATTATTCAGAAGGACAAGCAGCCCTCTTATTAAGAGGTGTTCCCTCGGGAGAAGAGAAGAGTCTTTGATTCAGTGATTATATTCAATATACTGAGGTTAGATTACTGCAATCACTAAATAAATGACCGTAGTTAGAGATATAATGAGAATACAGGGCTGAAAATAAGGAGCTGGAATAACAAGGAGAGGAGCTAAATGAAGTCAAGGCAAAAGGGAACGATATTGTAGGTGTGTTTGAAAAGAGGTAGCTGCCCTGGCCAAGACTTAGAGACATGACTTGTGATTTGTGGATGTTTTCTATCTCTAGAAACTCAACAAAATTGTCTTAACAGTTTCACCAATGGGTGTTTCACACTTCTAAGACAACAGCTGAAGCTGGATACCTTATATCAGATGCAAGTTGCTAGAGAAATCCGTGTTATTACACACAGTATTTGTGAAGGAGGTTAATGTCCAATTTCCTGCAGCTTAATTTTTGAAATCATTTTCGTGTTGCTGCTGTGCTTTGCCACATACTCTCTTATGTGACTGTCACACTTTATACATTAACTTATAAATGAATATTGAAATGAGCAAAAGGCTAATAAACAAAAATCTTTGCAGAAGCTGGCATTGACTTAAATGACAATAATGTTAATTGGGAGGTCTGGAACTAATCCAGAGTTGAAGAGTGGCAAAATTTCATTATTTTTTCTTTTACTATTTTTTTTTCCTTGTCTTTTGAGAGCTGACAGTGTATAATAGTGACTCATATCTCAGGAATACTTCTGCTCTTTTCAAGTAGGTAAAAAAAAAACTGATAAGGATGGTAACTTGTGAATACAATTAATGTGAACATTGATGAAGCAAGCTAGGTGAACACAAGCAAATGTAACTGACTTATAATTGCATTTGAACACCCTACCCTTTGACTCCACCATTCTACTAATAATACTCATACAAGGTCGTTGCCCTGTCACTGGTGATGAGGATGTCCCAAAGGGAGAAAAATGTCAGGCACTAGACAAACTGTAACCTTTTTTTACACCTTCACTACTCCCATGCAAGTCAGGAACAATATTCATTCAATGTCATAGCTCTGTTTTATGCTCTGTAATTTCACCCTTACAATGTCACCGCTGTTGGTTTACGTTTCTCAAATTTGTCACAAACGAGGCTACAGCTACTGAAGCAAAGCTGAAACTGCATGTTTCTCCAACACACATAATCTCCTCTGTTGCTGGGGGGGAAAAAAATAAGTTCCTTACGCTGGAGATTTTTGTTTGGTGTTTTCTATTTCTTGGTTTTTGGTTTTGCTCTGTGGGCTTTCCATGTCTTGGTTAAGGCTTTGGTTGTGTTCTTACATCTTTAATCCTTTCTTCCTCCATGGAAATGGATTACATTTTTTTTTCTCTTAATAAGGACTTGCTTTATTTTATATAATGGGATAGACGCACTCCTTTGCAGAACAGTGCTGAATATACCATAATCTTCTCATTTCGCCTTTTTATTCTAAGTTCTAAGACATTACTGAGGGAATCTGATGCATATCATCTTCATTCTTAAAAGTTCAAAGAAGACACAGGGGGAGCAATAGGAGGATGAAGGACAATACAAAAGTGGGTTCAGATTTACCTTTTACCTCACAGAGATTATGTGGGGCCAGGGAAATAAGCGTGGAAAGAAATCTGCTGGTTACTTTATGGTGATCCTCAAGATGAACTTCCACAGACACAGAGACTTCCAGTGCAGGATATCGAAACTTTAGGTGCTGAGTGGTGTGGGAGGATGAAGGATGCTGGGGAGGTATCGTGGCGCATGGGAGCAATGTCTACGAGTTGATGATTTCACTGGGGAGAGGAAATACGTTACTCCCCTTTGCTCTGACGATTCAGAAAAACGCAATGAGGTGATACAAGCCAAAGCAAAGGGACACATTTTGAAGTCTTTTGCTGTTGAAACGACAATTAATTTTTTTCCATCAGATCTACATGCAAATTCCTTGCAGTCAGCCACCAAGACAGAAGGAAATCTGAGAAGAGACCGCACGATGCCCTCTGCTGGCTGCTCCTCCTAACCACTGATTGATCTTTCTTTTCTCTATACAACACTCATCCTATATTGCTTAAATCGCCAGCTGCCCTTAGAGAGGGGCGGCAGTTTTCTGTCGCACGGTTCTGGGCTCGGAGCATGTCTCACAATGCTTTAGAAAGTAATGAGGTTAAATGGTGACCATGCTGTGATCTCGAGTACAATGAAAGCCATTATGCATGCTGCTGTGGAGGAGTAAAGACACGTACTTGTCTTTAAATCTGGTGACTTAGTTTAAATTCTGTGCTGAGCGGTCAAAACCTTACAGTACCCGTGCTTGAAAAAGAGACAGACCTGACCTTCTTGGCAGACAATCTTGCCCTTTTGTAAGATGATCAGAGAAGCATGAACTTCTGTACTGGGAAAGAGAGAGTAAAAAAATTACCTTGTTATTACAATCTGAGCTAGTAGATTCCTTGTAGTTAGAATGACTAATAGCAGGATGCTGAGTGACTACATGTCATAGCCTTGGTGAGGTGTGTCTGTTTTATGTTCTTGTTTTTTATTGTGTTCTCCGAAATATCGTGGGCAGAATAATTGAATTTGGTTAAACACAGTGAGCCAGAAACACATCTTTTGCTATGTATTTTCTTCATTCTTTAAACATAGTCATGTGAAATAACGAGAGAGGCCTAGGAAGAAGTGCACGTCTCCCATTTTGCTTTGCACACTCAAGCCATTTGATGCTGGAGCAAATTATGCAACCCATCCTCCCCTGTGGTCTTGCAAAAGAGGAGGCAGAGCTGAGATGAGCTTGTAAAATACCAGTACAGTTTGTATTTGTGGGGGGGGTGATCAAAGTAAGTAATTTCTTTTTCTTCTTCGATGACTTTGTGTTGAAAAATGTCAGATCTAGTATGAAATTCTGATCTATGTGACACTCGCATAAACTTAAGGTTATTCCAGAGAAACCATTAAGCTTTCCATTGAGTCTTCTGAGATCATAATTTGACTTGTCTCCAGGTTTTTTTTTTTCCTTCTGCAAAATTTACACAGTGAATTTCATTGATTTACAGAAGATATCTTGGAATTTCTCCTTCAACATAAAACAGATAATCAGAGATATTTTTAGTGGAAGATCGGTATGAGAAAGCAAGCTCTTAATCAGTTGCTTATGGCCCCCATACCAGATGATGCTTCCTAGCAGCGAGCTGAATGGGAGAGCTGCCAAAACTCTTAATGTAATCTGGGCTATTCTGCTTTATACAGTCAGACCCCATGCTAGCTATGCTTTCTCTACATAACTTCCTTTCCCAAAATTTTTTTTGTTTTTTGCAGCAACTGGTTGCAATCACAGAAAGTAAATTTATATCTATACAGGATGATGTCAGCCACAAAAGTGGCTATAGCAAACAAACAGATAAATCACAAGTATGTACTAAGTCCAATGCCAGGTTTGCTCGATAACGTTCAGGCATAAAGTAGCATGAGATGGCCTCAACAATGAACCTGAGACAGTGAAGTTACTTATTCATGCACGCTTACATGTGTATGCATGATTTCCCTCTCCGGGCCTGGATTTTAATATTTAAAATCTGGTAATTGTGCTGAACAGTTTCATTTATTGATTATCCCTCTTGGTTCCATCTGGAAGAGACACAAGGGGGCAAACGGGATGAAAAAGGCCTGTTTTTACAGTTTTCCCTCAAGAAAAGTTTTCACTGAAGATCTATTTTCACTTTGTTTTTGTTAGCAAACCAAATATTTAGTTGCTTTTGATTTTTGTTGTGAAAATAAACATGCTGAAAAATAAAAAAAGGTTTAAGCATTGCATTTTTTCTTGCAGGTCTAATAACTTGCTCAAAAAGGACAGGAAACACTGTGAGGAAAAAAAAAAGAAAAAAAAGAATTTTATTAACATAGCTTTTCTATGGAAAAAAATGTGTCCACAGAAATAATTTGGGATTTTAGATGGGAAGTTTGCTGATATATGAATAGAAACAGATAGATCCTTCTAATTCCAAAAGAGACAGAATGGGTCAGTCTCTACCGCTCTTATTGTTGTGCTCTCTTCTTCTCTTTCATCCCTCTTCCTCTTTGTCCCTTCCTCTCCTTGGTTATTTTATAGGGGGGTGGGAAGGTAAGAGAGGGAAGGAAAGAAAATAAATGAAAAAAGAAAGAAAAAGGAAGAAAAGAAAGAAAAAAAAAGGTCCCTGTTTAAGGGAATCTCAAAGGACTTAAATATTTCAATTAGGAAAATAAAGCTGCAAATATATCTGCTCTTTCTTGTGTCATATTCATGTCAACATTCAGCATGCTGAAAAAGCAGGATCTTTTTGGTTTGTTTGTAGATTACAACGGTTTTCCTTCCATTTGACCCAGAGGCCAAGTCCTTTATTTATACCTTTGTAGATGGAGTAGCCCAGCGCCACTGAAAACAATGACTTCTGTGTAATGTGCAAAAATTTAGACAGTAAATCAGAAAATATAATAATCTTATAGATTAACCAAGGTGTTAACCTGGTATTAATGTATTTTGTAGTATTATTTTTGTTGATCTTTGGTTATGCAGTCCTTTCGCGAGAACAGTATGAGTCCAACTGACCAATATGATTTCATTTTTTTCCTTGAACTCCTCTTCCTGTCTTTAGCCATCTGTCTGTCTACAGTAACATCGAATTCTTTCATTTATTTAGCACTATTTACATACCTTTCCGTGGCAGTTCAAATAAAGAAGAGAGATGACAGTCTCTTCAGAATTTACACGTGCTTTTTAGCTATTTTTGCCGTTCTTGTGTTAAGAGATTTGTGGATAATCCATATTATAGAGTCAGTTATTTGTAATGTGGAAAACGAAGAGGAAAAAAAAAAAGACACTGTACATAAACCTGGAAACTAAATAGCAATATGCTGGCTTTTGGTGTATGCCTGCTACCACTGGCATGAATGCTGTGAAATCTCTGTTGGCATCACAGTTTGTGATGGAATTATTACTTAAAATTATGCAACAATCTATATGAGAGACAGGAAGATATGAAGGATAATTCAGGTTTTCTGTTTTCTTGCTGAGCACACTCCAGCATTCAACTCTACTTGAAGCAGGTGTCTGACTTTTTCCGTCTTATCGTTTTTATACCATTGTTATTATCTTTGGCAATATACTATCATCCAACCTGCTTCACAAGACTGTGAGCTGTATGATAACTGGTCTATTTTGTGTCATTCAGGAATGCAGATCAGCTCTGGAATGGACTTTCTAAATACTTATAGATCAGCTGAAAGCTATTAAAGGTGTTGCCAGATAAATCTTTTAAAAGTCTGTTTTCATTTATTTAAAACATGAGCAAACTTTAATTAGTGGGACTGTATTTCTGTCTTGGAAAAAAAAAAAAAAGACATAAAAATCTGACAAAGAATGTATACTTCTACAGACAATTTCAACACAAGTGGTTCAATAATTTTCTGGAAAGGGGTTTGAAACACAAAATTATTCTCCTACTTTCACAAATACCAGTGACCTTATCCTGAGAAACGAAGGCACCATTTGAAATCCAGAGCTTGCATTGGTAACTGAATATCTGCTGAAATTCGATCAAATAAGAAACCTCTGAAAAAACTTGTAGCTCCTTAGTGTTAGACAGAGGCTTAGGGTCTGACCAACTGTATTACTCTGAATGGGATATAACCTTCCAAAAGCCCAACTGAATCTCGTCACTGAGTTTATTTCCATATTCACTGACAGATTTCCACCATAATATATCTGGGCTGGACATTGGCCATGGGATGGAGGAATGGGAGAATGCTCCTGAGGTCAAAATTTTGTCTAGCCTTCGCTTGGAGGTGAAGTTCAGAGGCACTGCCCCCTTTCACATTTCTAAATCGTAAATTTTTGCATCCTGGTTGTGAAGATTTTGGAAACATTACAGTTTAGAAAACACAGAAGGAAATCTCACAAAAACATTATCATAACTGAGTTTATTTCCCCACCCTCCTGTCTTATTTTGGAGCTGGGCTCCATATCTTTTCCTCATCAGTATTTTTACTTTGTTATATTATTATTTTTTTAATTAATTTTCTAGAATGAAAGGGCTCACATCACATTTCAAAGCCTTTAGTGTGACATTAAACCTTTGAACTACTGTTAAAGAAATTATTTCCCTAAGGCTATAAGTCTGAAAGGTTATTAAAAATTTAATTTTAAAGATGGCACCCAGGCTAAAAAATAATAATATATAAACACCACTTAAAACCTTGATTGCCTAATCTTGTAAATCCCGTTGCTAGTTATTTTTAAATAAAGTAGAAATTCCTATTAAAAAATACAGAAGCTTAATTTTCATAGCAGGATTTCAGAAGAAGCATGGAGATGCTAGCTCCCATATTTTTTATGTTGATTGAAGCTGCACATTTGTTTTATCTGTGGCTGCTACATGGAGTGCATTTTAAAATTCAGTGCTTTTAAAATAGTTGTAAAGAAAGTGTACTTCAACTTTAGGGCATGAACCCACATAGGAGGCCATGAGGGGAAACAGCTGAAAACTTATGAAAAGGTGATTTAGGTGTTTAGGTTAGATGATCCCAGGACTAATTTGATTGAGACATTCATGTTAGGAGTATAGTCTGCCTTGACTTGCCTCCAGATGACAACCTTTCAGTTATTATCTGAGGGCTTCTCCTGCTCTCCCTGACTTTAGAATAAAGTTTAAAAAAGGCTCCTAGCTTCTAGAGTGCTAACTTCTTCAACCCAATGGAGTATTTCAAATATGTGTGACAAATTTCTGTCCTCTAAAACCGTACTACCGTGCTTCCAGGGCTTTTCAGTAATGTTCTTAATCATGTCCTTATCGTCTTCTCTGTTTTCAGCCATTTATTTTTATGGATGTCTCCTTTGGTTTATGGCCTCTGATTTAGTGTGGTTTTCAGGATTTTTTCCTTCTTCTACCTGCTGTCATTCAAGAACATTGCGCTTTTCTGTGTTTTGGGGCATTATTCCCAAAGGCCTTCTTTACTCCAGTCATCCTTGCTCTTCTTCATTTCTTAGTATACCACTTGTGAGTTGCTTTTAAAAAAAAAAAAAAAAAAGGTGCTGACCTTTCCCAAAACCAACGTTCTCAGACATCCTGAATGTGAAGTAAGTCCCTTCACATCTCTCTTTCTCTCCTTTCTTCCGCATCATTTTTCCTATAATAGCTATCATTAACTATACAATGCGCTAAGCAGATGCATAGCCTTTAATGCTATAGAGTTACCTCTGGAGAGTATGGGCAAGCCGCAAGTGTCCTGGCTCTGGACTGTGGCTCTGTGAGGTAGGTGTGCCCTTGTGGCCCTCCAAAAGACAGCTGGAGCTCAGGTTGTCCAGGTGACTTTTGAGGGTGTTGCAAGGTTTCTGGGAGTGTTTACGAACTTATTCCCGTCTTTGTTAACAACCTGGATGATGCAAAGCCTGCACCAAGCTGGAGGGAGCAACTGCTGGAGGGCTGCCATGCAGAGGAACCTCAACAGGCTGGAGAGGTGGGCTGACAGAAACCTCAGTAAATTCAGGAAAGGCAAATGCAGAGTCATGCACCTGAGATTGAATAGCTCCATACACCCATACTGGTTAGGAACTGACCGGAGAAAAGAGCTTTGCGGAAGAGGACTGGACAGCTGTAGTGGAAGAATCCATCAGCCGTCAGTGTGCCCTCGCAGCAGTGAAGGCCAACAAAACCATGAGCTGCATTAGTAAGAGCATATCCAGCAGGGGAAGTGGCTGTTTCCTACTAGCCAGCACTTGTGAGAGGGCATCTCCAAAAGTATGTGCAGTTTGGTGATTTTCAGTACAGTGAAGACGTTGGACCAAGTCACCTCCAAAGTCCTGTTCCAACCTAAATTACTCCCTGATTGTATGATTCTACTTTGTCTCCAGCCTACCATGGGTGTACCAGGAGATACAGCACAGAAGATGATCCACAAGCCTGAAAATCAGTACTTGACCTTAGCAAGTTATAGTTGTATGATTTAAGTACAAAGCGAGTTCTTCTTTTTCTACTTAATGTCTGATTAATTAATGATAAACTTCTCAAACTTAATGAAAACATTACCTACTTTTAGTTACTGGTACACTGTATTTCTCTTCATATGTCACAGTAAAACAAAAAAATTGGCAGAACTTTGTAGCCTAAATTATACTTTCCAATGTGATTTTGACACTTCAAAGATTAAGCACGACAAGAATAAATTAATGAATAAATTAATAGGAATAAAAAGAATAAATTAATGAATAAAGGTGTTACAACAGCAAAGCTTACACATAAATGTGTGCATGTGGAACAAGCAGAAACATTTCCAATGACAGCACACATACGGGTGGATTTCTAGCCCAGTATTCTTACTCTTACCTTAAATATAAATTAAAAATCCAATGACAATCTGAAACCCAAGCTGTACATAATTTTATACTTTAAATTATAATTTAATAAGTTATAATGTATATATTTATTCAAAGTCGAGGATTCTTCCCTTTTAAAACCATTTTGCTGTGACTGAGTGAAAATGTATATGATTTGACGCATAGTGGGGCATTTCACGTCTGTTCAGACATTTTCTCTGTCGGTAATGGGGTTTGCATAATTACTCATCCAGCAAATCGTCAGGCTACCTCATCCCCACGGGCCACATAGACTCCTTAGGTAAACCTCAGAAAAGATTACTGTATTTCGCAACTGAATTACTTTATATAGCTTCGCTAGGTCACAGTGACAAAGACAGAGAACCGTACAATGTGTGCGATGCATAAATGTTAAGTTACAGTAACTTCAGCTTTTCCAAGTGCTTGATATGCCACTTAAAATGAATTCCCTCATTATCCTTAGGCATGGCAACTTGTCATAATAGAAAGGCCAACTATAAAACGGCGTGAGAACATTAGACTGACATCATTTTACTTCTGTGGCTTTGCCAATTAGTCTGTGTAAATATCACGTTCTTGAGACCCTAGAAGAATGAGACACAAACTCATGGATCCATCACTCATAAAACGCACAAAACTCACATAAATAAACACCTCTTTCAGCACACAGGAGCAGTCCCTGAGAGTAGTGATTCTTTGTGCATTTTGAAGCCCTGTCATTTCAAGTCTTAAATTACTTTTATGATCAAGGTTGTGCAGATTCTACTTCACGTTGCAAAATCGTGCTCCAGGAACTGAAGGTCCTTTAAAACATTTTTCTGCGCTGAAAGTCAATGAGGTAACCTTAAAAAAAATGAGCAAGCGTAACTTTAGGGTCAGCATCTTGGTCCTTCAAAGAAGCATAAAACAGTAGATTGGGAGGCACTAAGGTATTTTCTGGGATAGAGTCCCCATGGGGCGAAGCGTGAACGGACATCACAACCATTGGAAGATAGCATATTTTCATGCAGTGAATAGTTTCTACCTGAAACCTTGGTCCTGAGTCCTGTCTTTATCCCATTTGTCTTTCTGTTTTAGAGGTTAATCCCCCTGATGGGAAGGGTTGCTTCATTTAACAAATTTGCACGCATTTGCAGTGCAGACCTCTGCAGCTGGGCTAGGTGCTTCAGCCATCCTGCGTCATCCGTGGAGACACTGAGATGAATCGCATCTTGATGTCCCTGTTTCCTGTACTTAGTCTAAGAAGATGCAGGATGACCAGTTCAGAGATAGAGATTTACCTTAGAACAGATAAATTTGTCACAAAATCTCATATGAGTTTTTTTTTTTCCCCTAAACCTTCACGTTGAATTTGGGAGCGCTCAGGACATGAGTCAAACCACCCTGTTTATATAGACTGGTAAAGCTAAGGCTGGGAAGAACTCTCACAAATATCTGATCTGATCCTTTCACTAATGTGCCTCAATGTCTTACCCAAGCTCTTCTGAAGTAAGCCCGTACATTTATCTGAGGTAGATTACATCTTTTTGAAAGATATCCAGGCCTTGGCACTTTTAAACAGGGAGTCCCAGGTGCTATTTACTCTCGCTAGAAAAGGCGCACTCTGTCTCTCAGATGCGTGTGTTTAACTTCCGTTTCCAACTGGTAGATTTTACCAATTTTTTTTTTTTTTTTTCCTGAATTAAAGAGTAATCAGCTGTCAGAAATCTCTTCGCTGCACACCTATTTGTTAGCAGGTCACAGATTACTCGATAGATGGAGTTTAACTGTTAAATAGACAGAGGGTTTTGGTTACTCGTTACAAGGTGTGTCCATCAGTCCATGGGAGCAGTGTCGTGTGTTTTGGTTTGTGTTTCTCTTTTTTCTCTCAATCCTTTTTGAACATTTAGCTTTCTCTTTCTAGTACACATGGCAGAATTTAATAAATTGTATACCAGGGTCTATAATTGTTTTTGAAGTTTAGTGACCTTTCGAAGTCACTAGATATGAGAATGTTGGGATCTTGCTTAACTTGAGAATGCAGCTAATATTAATTGTTTGTAAAGGATCAATTTTTCATATGCTTCACAAATACACTATGTAGAAATAAACCCCACTTGCCAAGCTTTAATACTTGTTAATCTACAAATTTTGCCAACAGTTATTTTATATTTCATTACACATAATTTCTAAATCTATTGAATAACACTAAGCTGAAACAAAACCTCTGAGATATCACACTTAAAACACTCTCACTGGTGGAGAGTTCTCCATTTTAGGTGACATTCTGAAATCTAATGATGTGTTCCATTTGATTTTATATTTTGTCATTTATATTATTTTATTTTATATTAAGCTTTTTTTGAACATCATTTGGGATTCTCCCCAACATTTCTGCATAAACCAAACTTTTGATCTCATAAAAACCAATAATATTGTGTGACAGTATGTAGCATCCATACAACCATTCGCGTGGCTTTGATTTCATTATCAGTATGAGCTCCTGTGGTTGGTATCCCACATTGTTTTATACGATTGTGCTTGAGATTGAATTGAAACTAAATGGCCTAATTAATCCTTATTTATCTTTTCTTAGATACTGCCACAATACCAGCTTATGTCTAGTCCTTTCAGATCTCTCAGTACTGTTCCACTACTTGTTAAAAATCAGCAGTGCAGATTCAGAGAGTTCTGTTTGTCGCAAATTTTATGATTGTTGAATTGAGATATTTGGACTGGTTTATTTAAAGAAGTTTCATAATTTCTGTTTAATAGCTACCCTGATTACTAGTGGAGAAGAAATATTTCTTTTTCGATGAGAAACATATCCTCTGTTCCTCTTTAAGGCTGCATTTAAAAACCATGTTGATAGACATGTTTTTTCCTTAGAAATTTTTTTTTTATTACTCACTCTGAAATGCATGTGAAAGTTTGAACATTTGTTGTAGGAAGCATAAATGAACATCTGATTCATTCTCCATTTACTGTACCTGTTCTAATTAATGTCATTCAGATTAAAATGATTAAAAGACTAGAATTTGATCATGAAAACTGATTTGGAGCTTACAGAGGCCAATGGAAACACTGATGTCGACGTGTATGCACTCCAGAGAAAGAAAAAAATCGATCTATATATATATGGCAAAGGAGAGTTTACAAGATTTGTGGAACGATCAACACTAGTTTGAGGTGTAGGAATAGGTGAAGAGATAGAAAAAACGTGCAGAGCAGTAGAACTGTAGTCTCTAAGAAACAACTCTAATTATGTGGAATTTTAATATCCTGTGAAGTGTAATTTGATGAGAGGGAAATTACCTGCAATGCGTCATCTGTTGCTGAATACTCTGTCTTATTCTCTATTCGGACATCTAGGAGAAGTAAAGGAGAAAAGATGGGTGACACCTGAACTTTATCTGTAGAAAAATAACAGTTTCCTTATCTTCTTTTCTAATCTGTGATCTATGCTTTAAATAGAAATGAAATTACTTCATGGAAGGAGCAGTACAGAGAAAGATATAATCTATTTTATTAACCGAAGCACTACAGTTCATTACTGAGATCCTTATCCTTTTAGTTTTTTAATTAAAGCTAATGACATTTATGGTCAGTGGTAACGCTAACAGTTTTATGTCGTGAAGCCTAAACAGGTAATCCCAGGGATTAGATAGCTCACTAAAGATCTGAGCCTTTTCTCACAGGGCTTGGGATTGATCAGCTGCTGTAAAAGGTCTTCTGCAAAGGAGCTGCGTCAAGAGCTAAACTCCATGCCAGGGAAACCCAAAACTTATGAAAAATTTTACCAATTTTTCTTCAATTTCTATTTTATCAAGAAGACAAAGCTTCTATAAAAATTTAAGAAGGTTAGCTTGAGAAATTTCACCCCCATGTAATGCCATTTTGTTGAGTCTGCAGAGAGTTTGGAATATTATCTCCTGGAGATGTGAATACTGGAGAGACAGTAATGGGAGGAAAAGAGGATATTTAACAGTCTTCCAACACATCTCTATTGACTGCTGTAATATCCAAGCTACCAGCATCACTGTTTCCAAACACAGAAGGAAATTTCTTTCCTTCCTCAAAACTTCTGCTGCTCATTGGGGGAAGAGATTGACCCAGTGTCAACTAAAATGAGGACACTTTAACCTCTTTCTGAACTTTACTAGCAGTTGTGTTACCAAGTTCTTCTGGGTATCCCAGCACTATACTGCTGAGTGCAGAGCAGAGGACTCTGAATTAGTGTTGCTCTTACCCAACACATCCATCCAGTGCACTTAATGCTGTGCGGAAGGTGCAACGGGTCCGGAAGGTGCATTTTTGCATCATTAAGCTAGTTGGCTCCTGTGGTTTATTCTCTTCCTTTCTAGCGTTAGTGGACAAGAGCCAGATTTGGCATCTTAGTCTCCACAGTGCACACACGCTCCTTCTGTGTTTGGGAAGTCACTTAACCTTAGGATGACTGGGACTTTTTCATGTTAAAATTTTATATCAAAATTACATTGAATCTATTTTTTCTCTGTGGAAACACACTTATGTGAAATTCTCCCAGCTCACCCACTGTGAATGTTTTGATCAAAACCCCTAATGGAAACCTTTTTAAAAAAAAAATGGACGTTTGTTTGTAGTTTCCAATATTTTTTCTAGTATTTTCTTGCTAGCCTCCCTTAAAACTCTCTTATCCATTCATCTCACTCAGTTACTATATTTAGATTCCAGCTACATTGAGATCTTGCAAACTAGTTAATGTTGTTTCAGCTTTTTGAGATCCCATGATGGGAAGTGTTGTACATCAGAGCAGGACTGCTTATTAGACATAATTTAAGAGACGTGGAATTGAGAAAAGAAAAATTCAGTTGGAACACCTGGTGACTTGTACATACCAGGAAAATTATGAGCCTGTGAAATCTTCCTTGCAGGGAATTCTCATAGTTGTAAAATATTTCAAACTAGACTGAACATTGTTTGAAACAATCCCTCACTGGAAACAGGATGATTTATATGATGAAATATGTTGTTAGCAAATAAGACTGGGAAGTGGCACCTCCTAACCGTCGTGTCTATAGGTTTGTACTGCTGACCGGGATTAAATCACAACAGGGTTAAACTAGCAGAAGACATGGTAAAGCTTCACTGCTGGGTCCCCATGCCTCCAATAAAAACTCCCTGAAAAGTCCGTGGGCATGTCCACAGCTTCTCTATTTTAAAATGCCTGGAGCAATCTGGCTGCAGCCAGAGTACAGAGAGAAGAGAAGGTTTACATCTGCAATTTTTTCAGCATTCTGATGGCAGAATAATGGCACTGAGGCTTCTAGTATTAATCCTGAAAGAAATGCAGTTTTAGAGATTTTTTTTTTATTTTATTTTCTCATATATACATTTGAAGGCATCCTTCGGATGGTGTTGATTGCCTACAGGGACATAAAATTTGGCTATGAAACACAGCAATCTTGCTAACTCCACATTAAGATTGACAACCATCAATTTATACCCCTATCAATCATGAGATTATTCTTGGAAGCTTGTGACATTTTATCCTTTTGCTCTTTTTCAGGGGAAAAAAAGAAAATAAGAGTTCTTGACGTAGATTGTGACCTGATTCATTTTTCTTTCTTTGTTGTTCTTTCTCCCTTTCTCCGTCTCCTTCTCCTAAGGTAGATAAAATGGCTTTAATGGATCTGGGTTTTCACAGTGTACCAGCAAAACTATCCCAAGTAAGGTCAGAATTCAGAAATAGAAACAAACAAAATATCTAGATCGGAACATCTCAAATACCAAAGAATGAGAAAGTAGCACAGATGGTGACAGGAGGAGCTTCCCAAGGCTGCTTTCAAAACCTTGTCCTTTCATTATTAAACTAATACAGCCTGATCTTCACATAAGAGAGATTAATTGAGAGAATCTTACCTGTTTCTGGCTAGAGGAAAGACCAAAAAAAAAAAAAAAGGTATTTGCACAAATCAATCATACAGGTTATGTAAATGTTAAATTGCAGAATAAACCATATTGTAGATGAAACCAGGCTAACTTTAAGTTTTCTCTCCTCAAAGACTGCTGGTGAGCAGTACCAGCTTTCTCCAGCAGTGCAGCGTAGTGTGCAGGTTTGTCTAAACAGTGGAACTTTGTCCACTCTGTGTACAAGAGGTGACTGAGCAGCTCAACAGAAGGTGATAACTCCAAACCCCTGGATCGTTCCCAGCCCCCCCTGGATTCAAACCACATACATCATGCCCAGGATTTCTATAGTTTTCAAAAGGAGCATGCAAAAACTTTAAAGAGTTTGAAGATGCCATATGGATCACATTTTCTTGTTGTTAATGTGGAAAATCTCCACTACACCTTTAAAACCTCAGATTTTTCTGATTACTCTTAGGAGAAGCAGCATGACTTTATGAACATTTGAAACATGAAAAGGCAGATTTAAACAAAATATCCTATAAGCTGTCCACACAACTTATCAGTTGTCCACCTGGCAGGGTTTTAGTTAAGGCAAGGTTAACACAATGCGTACTTTCAGGTACAGGGACAAAAGGACTTTCTGTATCTAAGGAGGGTGAAAACTGGAAGAAAGCATTAACTATATCTTGGGTTCGTCTGGTTTTCTGTCTCCACAGCTTCACGTTAATCTTGCAGCCAACTTGTCCAGTTGAACGTTTGAATTGTAAATTGGTTTGTGGCTTTCATCCAATATTATACGCGAAATCGAATGTCCAAATTTCAAATTAACTCCTGAAACAAACCTACCTTTCTCCATCCTGTCTATGGCCACTGAAAATTTGTCAGAGATAAACTGTGATCAAAACCCTAGAGATCTCTGCACTGAAAATTTATGGAAAAATATTCTTCCTTAAGGGTATATATTTAGACACATTGCTCTGTTGCCTATATTAAAGTTTCTCGTTAAGTAGGCAGAAGCAATCAGGCTCTTGAGAGACCTAGCTGATTAAGAGTTTTATCATTTATATACCATAATTATATGTAAGATATCATGTCAGGGTTTACCTTGAACATAGAAGAAGGATCATGATTTTGTAAATGGGTAATAAGGCAATAAGCCCTGTAATGTGTTGATTTTTTAGATTAGGAATGTGCATAGAGTGCGTAATAAGGATGTTTTAGCATCAAGTATTCTTACAAGATGGCTATGAAATCAAGCTGTGCTGACACCAAACATTTTTAGATACTTGCAAGGCCAAGTCCTGATAATGATACTTTAGTGACCGTCAAACCCTCATTAATGTTGATGTGACGTAAATGTAGTGCTTAGCCAGTAGAATATGATATTCTAACATATTCTGTATACATATCCATAAATGAATATGTATGTTTTGAAATTATTTTCACAGAATTTTTTAGAGTTAGAAGGGACCTCTAGAGATCATCTAGTCCAACTCCCCTGCAGACGCAGGAATGCCTAGAGCACATTACTCAGGACTGCATCCAGGCAGGTCTTGAAAATCTCCAGAGAAGGGGACTCCACAGCCTCCCTGGGCAGCCTGTTCCAGTGCTCCGTCACCCTCACCGTAAAGAAGTTTTTTCTTATGTTTGAATGGAACTTGCTATGTTCCAACTTGTGCCCGTTGCCCCTCGTGCTGTCACTGGGAACCACTGAAAAGAGTCTGCCTCCATTCTCCTCCAACCCACCCTTTAGATACTTCTAAGCAAGAATAAGGTCTCCCCTCAGCCTTCTCTTCTCCAGGCTAAAGAGTCCCAGCTCTCTCAACCTTTCCTCATAAGGGTGGTGCTCCAATCCCCCAATCATCTTTGTTGCCTTATGCTGGATTCTCTCCAGAAGTTCCCTGTCCCACTTGAGCTAGGGAGCCCAGAACTGGACACAGTATTCCAGTTGTG
>VYXH01002486.1:158603-188890 GCA_013397275.1 Burhinus bistriatus | reverse complement strand
TGTCAAAAGCCTTGCTGAAGTCAAGGTAGACAACGTCCACTGCTCTCCCCTCATCCACCCAGCCAGTCATTCCATCATAGAAGGCTATCAGATTGGTCAAACATGATTTCTCCTTGGTGCATCCATGTTGACCACTCCCGATAATCATCTCTTCCTCCACATGCTTAGAGATGACATCCAGGATGAGCTGTTCCACCACCTTTCCAGGGATGGAGGCTGACCAGCCTGTAGCTTCCCAGGTCCTCCTTCTTGCCCTTTTTGAAGACTGGCATGACATTAGCTTTCCTCCAGTCCTCAGGCACCTCTCCTGTTCTCCATGACCACATCCCATCACAGACCTTCACTAGATGAGTTTCTCTTCAACTGAGCATACTTTAAAAGTGAAAAGGTACAGCTGCCTACACATAAAATGGAAAGTGAAGAAGAAAAGGAGAGAAAAATAATTTCTTTCATGAATATTTGCCTAACTCACCCAAAATGGAAACTTGATTCTTACCTGCAATACTAAATTCCACCCTTGTGAACACAGAAGTCTATCAGAGCATGAATTAAAAACACAGCATGACCCACCTGAGGTAGCTTCTTGTGAGCACAGTTTACTCCTCCAATTACAATGATATTGGGCATCAAAGGTCTTGGATAATCTAACACAAAATCTAACCTCGTGAGCCAAATGGAAGCCTGGCGTAAGAGATCTGGCACAGTCACGTCCCGCTGGAGGAACTCAGAAGCCAGTTTTGCGTATGGTTGAAAGACAAAATCACACAGAAAATAATTTGGGATGTCAAAGATCAGATTCTTCACTCGCTGGAAAAAGTTCATGTGGTCTGTATGCTCTGTAAATACCCTGGGCACATAAGACGGGGGACTGGGACACTGAGTGGCTTCAAAATCTAAACCACAAGGCATTACCCGCAAAAAAACCACGGATGGAACTGAAAGATGCTCGGCCAATAATTGCCGGCAGGGTACCACAGGATCTATAAAGACAGTGTCAAATTTACTCTCCTCAAGATATCTGAGAAGCTCTTTGTTGTACAGTAAGTGTGTGCAGGTAAAGAGAGAAATGGCAGAGATGCTTTTCAGTCTTTGGTATACTTTAAGAAGTCTTTCCAGAAAAGATCCTTATTTAAATACATCTTGTGAAAAAGAATGGATACTTGCATCCATCTCTTCCTTTGTGAACAGTATTGGATACATTTTCATAATAAAATTCTCTGTTGGTTTTATATGTACATTTAATTCAGGTGCAATGATGACTATTTCATGCCCCTTCTGCCTGAGACTATCCAACACTTCCCGCACGCTGAGCCAATGACTCCCGTCCACCGGCACCACCAGCAGCTTCCCGCCAGCAGCCAAACTGAGCACAGACAGGAGCAGAACCAGCGTTGCCGTGACTTGCGGATGAGCACTAAGCACTGGGGCCATTTCTCCAGAAATCTGGTGAGTGCTGCCCAGAAAGAATATCCCCAGCTCCACACTTTTAAGCAACCTGTGCTGTGGTTCTCCGGATGATCTTTAGACTTACTTGCTGTGTGGTAAATGTATAATCATGGGTATGGCAAAGATGGAATAAGAGGTGTTAAAGTTCAGCCAGTTTGGCAGACGGTAATCAGGGCAGCAGCTAGACTGGGAAACACCCACCTCTTAGTATTGAAGGACACTTTGACTTAGGGAAATGAGGGATCCTTCGACAAATGGTCTGCTCAAAAGTGCCGATTAACAGATCATTAGTTTTCCAAACAAGAATTTTCAGTATAGGAAAATTCCTCCCCTCCTGCCAGTCCAAATAATTTTCTATTTGTAAAATATTAGAAAAATATTAATGCTTCACATGGGAAATGGTCTGGTTTCTTTATCAGTTTTATACCTTGACATTTTAATGAAAACAGAAAATTGGCTATCCAAGTTTATTTCCCTGAAAGGCCTCTTTTCGGAAGAACGAAGTGGGGCCTGGAAGGGCATGTTTTTTGCCAGATTTAAAACTAGATTAGCAACTCAGAAATACTGTTCTGGATCAACCTGGGAAGAGCATGACCAGGGCCATGAAAGCAAACACCACTAATGCACAGACAGGGTTTGCAGTCAGTCAGCCCTAATTATGAAAATTATTGCACAGAAGTAATTTTGACCATACAGTAATTTACTATGAAGGTTGATAGTATGCACCAGAATTTTTTTAAGGACGTTTACCAGACTACTGCAGCTCTAGGTATACCTTTTGTAGGGAAACTTTTCAGAAGGCAGCGTAAGCTGTAACAGATGGCTCAGTGCCGGCTAGCAGCTACATAAACCTCCACCAGTTTTGCAGGAAATTGTGTAAGGAATCCATGCGGTGAAATGATAAGCCTAGACTGACAAAGCAACCAGTAAATTACCTGCTGACTGACGCATTATGACATTTTATTTCTAAATTATGAAAGGATGGTTCTATTAACCGAAAAGATTCATTGTTTTTAAAAATAAATTGTGACAGTAAAACAAATAGTTTCAAGTAATAATACCAATCTGGCAAATACAAGCAGCAGACCTGCCTGCTAAGACGGGGATCACCCTAACTGGTGGGTGTGTGCCTCGTTAGCGAGAGTGCAGTGATAAACTACTTCCACCTAGTACAAAGAAAACAATTGTGTAAGCAGAAATGTTTAGACCCTCCCAGCGCTATAGCAGAGTACCTGCAAGAGTGGGAGAGAACTAAAATCAACTCAATTTTTCACCAATTTTCTTTGCCTTTACAGTATACCTTACTGCACGTATAAATCCCACAAACTCATGTATACAATTATATACACACATAGAGAGCATTTGTAAACAGCTTTTTCCCCTCAAACCTTAATATATTTTATCAAGGAAACCACTGACCTGAGATAATGGCTTTTTCTTTCCACAGTTTATACCTCCAATGAAAACTATGTTGGGCATCACCGGCATGGGATACTCAAAAACAAAATCCATTCTTTTAAGCCAAATGGATCCATGGCTTAAGAGCTCCTTCATTGTTACTGGTCTGTGGAGAATATCTGAGGCCAGAAGTTCAAATGGCAAATAGGCAAAATTGCAAAGAAAGGATTCTGATGTTTTCAGAAATAAGTTTTCCATGCGCTGGATAAACGTCATGTGGTCTGAGTTGTCTGTAAATGTTCTTGGGACGTAGGAAGGGGGATCTGGACACTGGGTAGCCTGCAAATCAAAACTGCAGGGGAGTCCCCGTAAAAAGAAAACAGATGGGATAAAGAGATGCAGAGCTAGTATTTGTCCACATGGTACAACAGGATCTGTGAGTACAGCATCAAATTTACTCCCTTCAAGATATTGCATCAGATCCTTATTGTGCAGTAAACTGGTACAGGAGGAGACGTAGAGATCGGAGATGACCTGAACTTTTTCATAAAGCGCAGTAATTCTTTGAAGAAAAGGCCTTCTCTCAAAAAGATCATTCGCAAATGAATGTATGCTTGCTCCCAGTTCTTCCCTCGTTAGAGGAACCGGATACATTTTGAGAGTATAATATTCAGATGCCTTCACATTCAAATTTACTTCTGGTGCAACAACAACAATTTCATGCTTTTTCTGGCTGAGGGCTGCCAGCACTGAGCGCATGCTGAGCCAGTGACTTCCATCCATTGGCACCACCAACAGCTTTCCACCATCAGCCAAGCAGAACACAGACAGGAAAACCAAAACCCCCGCAGAAACTAAGCAACTGTGTTTACTTACATGAGCCATGTTCCTAGAAATCCAAAGTCTCTTCATCTGCCCTGACCTAACAGATTTTAAATAGACCCACAGACCCATGCCAGATTCTCACATTCTCCCTTAACGATCTGGCTTTTCCAGCAAAACCAGTCACCAGTAACCATTCAACGCGTTGATGAGTCATTTAAGGAAAGTGATAAATCAACTCAAGTTGGGCAGAACTGGGCTTGGTATCTGAGGCTCCCTTGGGAAGGGTTCTTTCTGATTGACTGTCCATGCTGACTGATGTTAGATTGAAAATAAAATCAGACTTTGCAAAAATAAAATCCTAAGTTTTTGAATAGTGCTGCCACTTGGAAGTAACTGGGCTTGCTGAAAGCAGGTGTTAAAATGCTTGCTTGCTTTCTTTCTTTCTTTCTTTCTTTCTTTCTTTCTTTCTTTCTTTCCTTCTTTCTTTCCTTCTTTTCTTTCTTTTCTTTCATTTTACAGCTGTTCTGAAATGCTTGTCAAGTTTACGTTTAAAATTATAAAATTATGCCACTATACAGCATGATACCTATGCATATCGTAAGGAGGAGGATCTGTGATTTACATACAGCTCAGCACGGGGGCCAGGTACACCAGGTACAAATTTGTTACAATAAGCAACACTGCAGCAGAGGCTTGCATCAGTGAAGGAAAACCAGTAACAGCCCTCTTGTTTGAGGCCAACAATTGATTTTAAATGGTAAGAGGTGGTGTTATTACTTCAGATGAAAAAGTAGAAGATACCATGTCCGAGCAGTTAACAAGTACTTGTGATAAACTTGTCAACCTGCAGAATTATATTTTGCTGTTTGATGTAACTATGTAATTGATTCAGAGGCATAGTCAGAAGACAACAAGAAATCAGGACTGAAGAATCAGGACTTCTGCAATAAATATTCCTGCTGGACTATGATCTTTAGCCCCTGAGCAAGATGCGAGTGAGAGTGAGCTTTGTCTTCAGAGGAAAGTCCGATTTTAACCTGCAGCTGCCACATGGCCTTACCTGCAGGCAGGATGCTGCTTTCCCAGAGGATCTGCCTGGGTTTGTCCCTGAGGAGCCATTCAGCAGCTCTGATGGACAGAATAGATAGGAAAAAGCACTACCCTGATAAAAGTGGCCATGTGGGGGTATGACAGGCAATTTGAAAGAGACTTTTGTGAAAAAGCATGGTATGAACACTAGCAGCTTAACAGAAATAAACAGTACTGTCAATGGGCAGCATCAGGTGAAGTACCAGCAGGAGTAAAGCAAAGCCTAAGGACAGTTAAGGTTGGCTTTGAGGAAGATGTGCCAGGCTTGTAAAATGCAAATCTATTTTGTTGTGAAACTTCACTCATTCATGTTCACAAAGGCCTGTGAATTTGGGGTAAGAGTAAGAGTGGTGATAGGCAGGAGGAATCCATTCCCTAAGACTCAGGGAAGGCTGGCAAGTGAAAAAAGTTCAAGGGAAGAATAGAGGAGACTGTTTACTTTTAACTAATGTTCACAAAGGATAAAACTTTATCCTTTCTAGGAAACAATGTTGAAACTGCTGGATAACACTAACTACAGATTTCATCATCTGCTGAGGAGGGGTGTCTCCTCCTGTATCTCCTTTTCCACTTAATCTCTGGCTTCTCATGAGGCTGTTCTTACAGCACAAGTAAGCAAGAGTATACATCACATGCAGCAACAAGATAACATTCATCACATGCATGCCTTTATCAAGTACTTTTTAGACCAGATGCCCAAGCAGCCACCCATCAATATTTCCCTATCCAAACCGGATGTCTCCTAAAAATGCAGTTGAGAATTCAGCTGTCTAGTTTTTGTGATGGAAGTTGTTGTTAGACGAAAAACCATCAGGACAAAATACTAGCCTTCAACTCAAACACAAGGAAAAAGCACATGACACTACTGCACATAACCCAGTGAGTTATTTTTCTGACTGGATAAGCAGCTAATGCTCTTGAAGAAATATTCTACTGCCTCTTACGTGAGGCAAAGAATTTTTGGAAGAGCCATTATAATTCATCCGCTCTATTTGCCTTAATTCCTGGGCGAGATGGTGTTTGTGCACCTGACCTCGGCTGGAATTAAACACAGCATAGCACGTGGTCCCCTCAACAAACAAAACCCCTGTGTTGAGCAGACCCAAGGAAAGGAGGTGGAATCACATCTTGTTCTCCTGGTCTGTTTTTCATGTGGATTGGCTATACAGAAAGCCTTAATCTAAATTATGTCTTTAGGTAAGAAATGTTCATATCCAACATACTATTAACCCTCACTCAGATCATGCAGGTGTATGACTGCCAGAACTTTTCTCTTGTTATACCTTTCCCAGCCAGTCACTGACCTGAGATAGTGGTTTCTTCTGTCCGCAGTTTATGCCTCCAATGAAAATCATATTGGGCATTACAGGCATGGGATAGTCAAAGACAAAGTCAAGTCTCTTCAGCCAAATGGATCCATGACTTAAGAGCTGTGTAATTGTCATCGGCTTTTGGAGAAAGTTTGAGGCCAGGCTTTCAAATGGTGAAAAGAACATACTGCAGGTGAAAGATTCTGAAATACTAATCAGGAAGTTCTTCACTCTCTGAGGGAATGTCATATGATCTGTATTGAGTGAGAACATTCGTGGGACATAGGATGGTGGGTCTGGACTCTGAGCAGCACGAATGTCTATAGCGCATGGAATGCCCCGCAAGAAGTAAACACTAGGGATAGAAAAGTGCAAAGCAATTATCTGTCCACAGGGTGTCAGAGGATCTGTAAAGATGGCATCAAATTTACTTTCTTCGATGTATTTCATAATCTCTTTGTTGTACAGCAAGGAACTGCAGGAAACTTGAAACATGGCAGAGCTCTTTCGGAAATTATCCAAAGTATTCAAAAATCTGATCAGGAAAGGCTCTTTGCTAAAACAGTTTGCACTAAATGAGTGCATAAGTTCTTCCATCTCTTCTTTTTTGAAAGGTACAGGATACATTTTCAATTCGTACATCCCCGAGGAATCTATCAGTATTTTGCTGTCTGGTGCGATAACAACTATTTCATGCCCTCTCTTGCTCAGCTCGGCCAACACTTCCTTCATACTGAGCCAGTGGCTGCCCTCCATTGGGACCACCAGAAGTTTCCCAGCAGCGGCAGTACTCAGGCAGCACAAGAAGGGAAGCAGCACTGCGACCAGCATGTTGCGAGTTGGACAGACGGGAACTCATACACGAGAGAGGCCAGGGTGGTTCACAAGCTTTTGTAGCTATGCTCCACCTACACAAACACACCACTTGGCAATGCTTTCTACTGATACCTCTGCCCTTTTGGCTTGCCTCACATTTCAGGTGCTCACAAGTTTGCACGCAATGGAGTCACAGTAGGTGATTAATGATTATAAAATGTTGAGATGAGGTTTGTACTTCAAAAGCGGGTTTGCGTGAGCACAAGAAAGGTGTGTCTCCTATCATATACTTTGCTCACCCAAGCTGAGACTACAGCTCCATGCCTCAGCTTTCTCTTCTTCTTCCCACAGTAGGACCACAGACTCACAACACTTCTTATCATCAGCAGCCCAGCAACTTTTGCTGACATTTATGGACAACATGCTCTAAGGTGCACAGGAATCCATGAAAGAAATGCATACATAGAGTGGATGGACAGAAACACTGCTGACCCAATATGGTAGTACTGGGTCTACAAAAAGCACACTAAAATGACTCTGCCATCTAGTGTTGGAGTTCTGTGTGCCACTGAAGGCTGACAGAGTTGTCACAGAGTGTGGTAATTTGGTATTTTTTTATAAGTATTTTCTTTTCTAATGAAGCTGAGGCAAGTTTTGCAGTGAAACATAACTTATAGTAAGGATAAATAGGAGAAATGAATGTTGAAGTACCTGGATTTTATTTTTTCCTTTTTTTTAATAACCAAAACCACCTGGTTCAACTGAGAAAAATTAATTCTTTTTTTCATTGATACAAACATGCATTCTTTTTGAAGAGATAGCCAACAGAAAAACCTTTCCCATCTCTACATACAACTACCATCTAACCTCTTATCCTATGGGGTATAAAAATAAATTACAAAACAGCAGCTTACTGATGTACCTCAGATAACCTAAACCAACCACACATTTCTAATTCATGAACTCACGAGTTCATGGCCAATGTCAGCTCAGTTCATGACTGAAACAGTTCATCAAGTCTGTGGGTCCAGAACCTTCTTGGTTGTAAATTGCTGGGTTTTTAAATGTTGGTGATAACCTCTCACCATAGAAGTTTGTAAGTAGGTGACCGTTGCCTTTGGGATACAATTTGCTCCTTCAGGGCATTCAGAGCTCTACATCACTGGTGGAGCTTTCTTTCACATGAAGTTTCTGTATGCTTATTTTCAAGCCTGGTGGGAAAGCTTTGACCTTATTGAGAACTTGCCCTCCAAAAAGAGCAGCCAGCTCCACCACCCACATTGTCCCCATATTGGTAGTTTACAACATAGGATTAACTTAATGGGAATTTTCAAACAGCTCTGGAGAAGGTGATGCACAGAAACAGATCTGTTGCTCTTAACCTCTGAAAAGGCTGTCAAATGAACACTAGAAGAAGATGAGGAAAGAGTGTCACAGATGTCTGATGTGGGGCATTTACAGACATCTGCTTGGGTCTTTAATATCTGATCAGCAATCTTTCCTGCTCCTGACTCCTTTTGAAAGACCCCTTGTGAGAAACCGCTACTCCTTTTCCTTCATTCGAACATATATAACCAGTTAGAGAGAACCAAGTGGCAATAGAGACTGTCCTGGTAAGAGGATTGGCTCTGCCACTTCCAACACAAGCACTAAACATACTTGTCTGGACAAAAGTGGAGGATATCAGGGCTTTCATCTACACTACTTTGTTCCAGGGGTACTCAGAATTTGCAATACTTGAATATCTCTTTCCTGCTTCGATGTGCTATAGAATATGCTGTACTTGATTCAGACACCTGGTTGGTACCCAAAAAACTGCACAGGAATTTACAGAAGACGTCCACACCCAGAAAAGCTTAAAACCTAATTAAATAGCCTATGAAAGAAGGGGAAGATACATTTTAAACAGGCTTTCTTTTGGGGATTAGATATTGACACCTTGACATAATGGGAAAGATGTAAATGAGTCAATCTGGCAGATGGACGCAACAGAAAAAAACTGATGAATAGCTAAAATCTTAAGTCCTATAACCTTCAGTGTCTATGAAAGGAGAATGGGTATACAGAAGTACAGGTGGACAGTCCACGACACAGCTGGAAAGGGAGGACATCATGGGGCAGACAGAGAGCAGACTGTGCTTATGGATGTTCTTCAGGCTCTTTCAGAGCAATAGAGCCAAGTCCTCCAAGCCTGGTTTTAGTCCTAGGGACACTTCTTACAGAGATGGACATGGCATAAGAAACTTAGATGAAATGGAAGCTACCAAGTCTGGCTCCCACTGGGGAGGAAAGTTTGCAACTCACCAAAATTCAGGTGAGCTTCAGTTCAACAAAACAGTTTATCATTTGCATAGAAGTTACATGTCACTTGTATTTTCATATCTGATAAGACTTTAGGTTTGACAGGATATGATTTAATCTGAACGCGGGATACTAGGAAATAACATTTCTGCATCATGCAGGATTTGTCATTAGCTTTCTATCTATGCCAAGGTGTGGTCAGTCAGGTTTTGATGTTAATAATACTTAAACATTTATGTTCTTGCCTTTTCAATAAAAACAAAATAAAATTTTATACCTCAGAGAGTTTTTTCTTCTGATCGCAGTTTATCCCTCCAATAAAAACCATGTTTGGCATCACTGGTCTCGGGAATTCAAACACAAAATCGTATCTCATTAGCCAAACAGAGCCACGGCTTAGAAGGTCTGTAGCTGTCACTTTCTTTTGAAAAATCTCATATGCAAGTTCTTCAAATTGAGTGAATATAGGCTTACAGTAAACGAACTCCAGCATACGGACCAGCATGTTCTTCACGCGTTGAGCAAATGTCATGCTATCTGAATTATTTAGGAAAAGTCTGGGGACATAGGAAGGAGGGTTTGGACATTGGGTAGCTTCAGAATCCATACCGCAAGGAAACCCCCGCAAGAAGTAGACAGAAGGAACTGAAAGATACTCAGCAATTATTGCTCCGCACATCAGAATTGGATCCGTGAAAACCACATCAAATTTGCTCTCTCTCAAATACTTCATCATGTCTTCACTGTGCAAAAGGCTCTTACAGTTGGTGAAAAAGAACCTGGAAATTTCTAACACGCTTTGATACATTGTAATAATAATATTCAAAACAGATTGTTCAATAAAATGAGCATTAACAAATGACTTGAGTGCAACAGCTAAATGTTCTTCTGCATAAGGTATTGGATATACTTTCACTGTATAATTCTGAGGCTCCTTTGGCTTCATATACAAACTTGTTGATGGTACAACCACAACAACTTCATGTCCATTTTGCTGGAGTTTCCCCACTACTGGGCGCATGCTGAGCCAATGACTTCCATCCTGAGGTATCACCAGGATCTTTCCACCTTCAGCAAAGATTAAAGACGATGTCAAAAGAAGAAATACCCCAGTACGTTGGTAAAAACACTGAAATGGAAGAGCCATTTTGGTGGAAGTAAACTGGAGAGTTCTGCTCTAGAGGCATCCGACACAGTCCTTTATATAAAGGTCCACGCAAGTTTTAACTTTTCTGCAGGGAACTTATTGACTGCAGAAATAAATATTTAACTTCCCAATATTGTTGTGGTTATCCTTCAATATTGCAATTGCTTATAGAACAGGGAAGGGGAGCAAACTCTTCTTGAAAAAAGATGTCCCACTTTGTACTTTTTGTTAATTTTTAAGCTTGGAATTATGTCAGCACATTCCTTCCTTCATATAACTAAGACCAGGGATATCATCTTGTAATAATAATTGCGGTTAATGCCATTGGCTTGGTTAACTACCCAGTGAGAAAATAAGCCTGCTTTTGCTTTCAAAAGGCAAACTTTAAATTACACCCAGCAGATGAATGGAAATTGCAACATTGTTTCTTTTATGCACTAGCCCAACTGAGAACACCTAAACAGTATGTAAAAGGCTTATGTTAAATTCCCACTTCCTGGGAGCAGTCAAACCTGCATATCTTAACGAATATATCACAGCTACCAGGATGTACCATGCAATCTCTAACCTGAGGAGAAGAATAATCCTGTTTGGCTTTCCTCCTCATGGTACTAGACAAAAAAAATGAACTAAATGATGGATTCAGTGCAAGTGAAGGGAAAGTAGGCTGGCTTAGACCTTTTGGGACATGAAGAAGGAGCCTTGGTCTTTGGTCACTGTCCTGAAAACCCTTTTTATATATTGTGAGCAAGACAAAATTTAGGAGGAGATCTCTTTTACTAACCCCACTGATAACACACCCAGAGAAAACCCCAACAAGCAAACTAGGTTTCTGAGCTCTCCTCCTTTCACAGATACAGGTGGTTACATAAGCAACCACATACAGGTGTCCCCTGGACCTCTTCAGCTATAAGCTCTGACAGAGCTGCAAACTCACCTTTCATCTTCCCTGTTTACTTCCGAGCAGCAGCCCAACTTTGATGAGGAGAGATCCTCTCTTGATTAGATTAGCCAGGAATTTGGTAGTTGGACCTGTGGGTTTGAATCCACTCACAGGGAGGCACAAGCTGCCCCTAGAGTTCATGTTTCCTGAGGGAGGAACAGACTGCTGGGCCGTTATAAGAAAACTAGGTGCTAATACCCCAGCTTGGGTTTCCAAAGAAAGATCTACTAGGTTGGTGAGACCCCTTGTTTGCTGGCATTCGCTGCTATCCTCTGGAAACGTGCAGTGAACTGAGCCCCTCAGGGCTTCACTGGAGGAATGTTTGTCTTTATGCAAGCAAAAGCAATGCCAGACCAAAGACTTTTGGGTGGTGCTAAGGAAGACGTCCTTGCAAAGAAAAGTGCTGATGCAAAACTATCAGCAGTACAAAGTTTTTCCTGTTCCTTCCTTTTGTAAGTGGTGGTGGGATTCCCAGCATCTTCAGTAGGGAGAAACAAACCCTTACAGCCTAAGGCAATGGGGTTTGTCTCAGCAGGCACCCAAAACGTGCTAGCACTGCTCTGCATAGTTCCACAGTCATGCTGACATGAAGAACCAATTTCTAGAGAGGGCCAAATATGGGGGAGTGAGAGGTGGGAGACAGTTTTGTAAGGCACAGTCTGAAAGCATGAGACTGAACAGATTTATGAATCATTCTGACTAAATGCTGGAAATTTGGAGATAAAGAGTTTATTGCCACTGCTGTGACAGGAACTGACCAAATCCATTTGGAACTTGCTACTCAGTGTTTTTTACTCTGCACTTAAGTATGATTTTCAACAGCAAAATTAGCTGGCTGAAAAGAGCCAATACAAAGTTCATCTTCCAGTGACTATAACAGAACAAGTCTCTTGCTAGTATGACTACACTTTCTTACGGACTCAACAGACTCCCTATTTTTTGTACCAGACCATCGGAGCAAAATCTGTGGAAAAGGTGAGGCGGCAACAGGAAGGACAGGATTTAAAATAAGATAAATTGGAGGTAAACAGAGAACAGACAAACAGAAAAAGAAAGGATGAAGTTCTTAGGTTAGCACAGAATCAGCTGAGGTCAGATCTAAGCTGGGTAATTATTATTCAGAAAATTAACAGACTGGCTCATTTTTCAAAATAACATGGTAGGTTTACACGTGTTTGTTGTTCATTATGCAGTAGCAAAGGGCACCTGGACTCCTTTCAGGTTTGAAGGGTGTGGTGCTCATTACCGAATCCTGTTGTATGTGCAGAGGGGCACCAGAGGAGTTGGATGAACAGGTCTCAAAAAGTTGGACCCATGTTCCAGCTTAGACGAAAAGCTTCCCCACTGGATGCTGAAGGATATAAAATCTATGTTAAACAAGTCTGAAGTTTGGGTGACCCAAGACTGTAGATTTGTTTTCCACTCAGAAGCATCTCTTGTGATAAGGCTTGTGTGGGCTATTCCAGCTTGTCGCTTTGAGCTGGGAAGGAGCATTGCAGCGATGGAGCCACACTGCACTGACACGCAAGCAGCTCTGAAGAGTTGAGACTGCTTGGACCTTGAGCCATGTCAAGGGGTTTGGGTGCAGGTGTGCTTACCCTTCACCCTATGATTGCTTCAGCTGGAAAAGGTACTAAAACTCTCTCAAACTGCTTATCTCTGAGTTGGACTAGGTTGTGATGTGTAGATTTCTTCTAACCTGGCCAGCAAACAGTGAGTGGCACTAAGGGACGAGGATAGCAAATGGATACCTCAGCAGCCACTTGTTACATGATCAGCGCTGAAACTAGAACTACAATGTTTGTTGAGGCAGCCTGAAAGTGTTGGCATCATCTACTGGATTTGTTTTCCTGTTGTTAGATGAAGTTGCTCCACCCCCTTATGCTCCGGGTCTTGCAAGCAGGAAAAGGTTGCTCAAACGCAAGAGTGTGTAGATGACACAATTTGATTTCCCAGCTTTCTAGATGATGGATCAGGCTTATATATTTTGTCGGCAGGAATCCCTGTGTAATTGAACTCGGTCCTTTTTTGGTGCTGAACAGTGTTACACAAAAGGATTACAGTAGAGTGCAGATTGGTAGCTGCTAACATGAACCTGCCTGATTTGCCCTTTACATTTGACATAGCTATGGAAATACACTGGCATTCACCTGCACAGGATGAGGTAGTATGTAGTTTGGCTAGCATGACTTCAGAGAAAAAACAATCCATAAAAGCGATTACATGTTGACTGCAAGTTGGAAAGTAACCTTGCTCTAAGTCTTTGTGGTAGCAAGATGCAGCAGGCAGCTAAGCAAATCACAGAACACATACAATTTCTAGGGCAGCTCTTTCCTAAGCAGTGAATAGAAATCATATGAAAATGATCATTTGTGATCCTGAAATTAATGACTGTATCCTAACAGAAAGACAGGTGACATTAAAGGTTGCCTAGGTAACTGTAATTGGAACATTTCCTAACTTTTGTAGGGCAATGTGTTTGATATTTGTAATTTTAATACTCTTATAGCCTTCTTATAGCCTTTCTAGTTTTTTGTGCATAGACCTCTGTCAAATACTGTACCTTTAGTCTCACATTAGACGAGGTGTTTTAATTTAGCCAGAAGACAAACTTCCCACAGAAAGGGAAACTAAGACAGTAATTCCATTTGATATGAGGGAATTTTTGTTGAATGAACTGTGTTTTACAGCTTTCTTCACTATCTCTTCTTCAAAATATCAGAGGCAGAGGGATGTGGACAAGGGCAACCTGAAGAGGCCAGGGAGTTTGGTTAGAACAGCCATTTCAGGTTGAAACACACTGTGCATTGAAGATGTACAACGCATGGCTGTTAAACTTCCTTTTTCAAAATCAGCACTGCTTTTACTTGCCTGATGTTGTCTATTTTGCCATTGCAATATAAGGCAGATGAACCGTATTGTCAGCTGTAAAGGTGCTCAACATCCTTTAAAAAAGCGTAATAGACAGATGCTGACATGGTATCAGGCTGCTCTGAACTGCCACTAGGTGCATCAACACCTTGAATATTGCACAAAAAAAGCGACTCTAGTATTTGGCTCATGAACAGAGTGAGGACTACTGCTCCAGTGCTGGAAATGAAGAGCTCCCCTATAGCTGTACTAATCCTAGCTACCCATGTTAGCAAATTAACAGTACCTGCAGACATGATGGGATCCCTTCTGAGGTCACAAGAAGTGACATTTGGGTTGAGCAGGCTTTTGAAAAGTGTGTCTCTGTGTACTAGGTATGTGTGCATGCTTTGGTACTGCTTACTGTATTCTTTGGTTTCCTGCGAAAGTCTTTGAATTCCACTTTAACTGCATATTTCAGAGAGCCAGTTAGAAATGTCTCTTTATCAGAGCTTCCCAGATGCTGCTGGCTCTGGCAGGAGGATTTCAGAACAGGATCTGTTTTCTTAATCTTTGTGTTGGAGGGACAAACCACAGGTTTACGTTAACCAGTTGTTTAAATAAGTAATGGGTGTTTTAGGTTAAAAAAACAGGAAAAACTTTGAAAGGCTGCTATAGCTTACAATTCTGAACTTTGCTTTGATCAAATCATATGAACTTTGTTTTTATGAGCTGCCCAAAAAAGCAACTTTGCATTAACTTTGGCTAAAGATGAGATATTCATCAAAGTGTCTCAGGGCTCACAGTCCAAGTTCATTTGTGATGGCTCCCTAATGAGGGACCACTTACAGTGCCAGCCTTCAGGTCCTTCTGGAGTCATGAGAGGATGAGTTGGCCCAGGACCTCTGCTCAGTCAAGATGTTGGGTCTGATTTTCTTTGAGCCTTGTATTAAACCCCCAGACACATTGGGACTTGGCACCGGATATATGTGTCTGTTAATGAATATGTAACTGCTACTGAGACAGATGCCTATGCAAAGAGGGACAAGAGGAAACCCAGCCCGATGCAGCTAATGCTGTTTTCTTAATCTGAATAAGTGCAGTTTGTGTTTTCCCAGTCCCAGTCCTGTGATTGTATGTTCTCCCACTCCCTCTGAGACTGCAGGCTGTGGATGATGTTTATGGCTCAGGAGTGTTAGGGAACTTGGGATCTAATTCCTGTCTCTGTGCTGGATAAAACACGTATGCCTGGTTCTGCAAAAGCACAAGCTCCTCAGCAGGCTGACGCCTTCAGCTCCAGAGCAGGTACTCCATGGGACCATGTGTGATACGGCAGGAAGGAGCCCTCTTCTGGAACGAAGCCACAATGCCTGACTTTTCTGCG
This sequence comes from Burhinus bistriatus, assembly GCA_013397275.1. Lineage (NCBI taxonomy): Eukaryota > Metazoa > Chordata > Aves > Charadriiformes > Burhinidae > Burhinus > Burhinus bistriatus. The sequence continues at coordinate 173,381 of VYXH01002486.1, read as the reverse complement.
TCTGGAAAACTATGGAAAGTGGTGTAACAGAAAGGTCCGTGGCTTAAGCTCCTCATCTGAGAAAAGAAACCTAATTTTGAATCTCTTGTTCTCTCTTCCTTTCCTTAGTCATCCTAACTTTTTGTTTTCTTGTCTCTTGAGCAATGGGCTACTGGGTTTCGGAGAACTATCTGTTCTTATAATACGATTATATTTCTGGACAATTATGATCAACCCAAGGCTTACCACTGTGTATGGATAGGTAGATTTTTTTTTTCTCCCATATGACTCACTTCACATTTGTTTACACTGTACTTACTGCATTATTGCCTTGTTGCTGGGCACCGTTCAAAGCGAAACAGGAGAAATTCCTCTGCTGTCTGTAGTAAATGTAGCTAGAAAAGCTAGACTGAATATAGGACAAATACATGAGGTTTTTCAAGATTTGGAAAATACAATTTCCACCAAATGACAAATGTCAGTGTACAGACGGGAGAGGTTAGGTATAAAATAAGGGCAGGATTGTTCCATCCCTGTAGCAAGCTACCAACTATTAGTAGCTCTGAGATCTTCAAGATGTAAAAGTAAAGACTTATGTCATCCAACCAGCAAGGATTTGTGTCTTAAATCTCAAACTACAAAGTGCCACTCTCTTGAGCCTAATGTGAGAGGATGCCTTATTTATAATATTATTATAATATTCTAATTTATATTATTATTCTTTATTTGCCCTATTCTTCATTGAGTTCAGTGGACTCTGCATAAACCCGACAAAGAGTATAAAAGAAATCTGAAAGAAGACAGAAAAAAACCTTCAGCTCAAAGATACTGTATTGCAATTGTGCAGTGATACTGTGTGACCACAATTCAGAAGAGAGGGAATAATTTCAAAGTAAAGATGTTTGTGTCCTGCATTGTCCCTGGAAAGAAATGTCTAGTGCTATTAGTTGTTTTGGAGACTATATGGTAGCTATCAAAATAGATTTAAATTTCTAAATTAGCTTTAAAAACCCTGCAGAACCATTCTGGTAAAAGCAAATGTGAAGAAATAGGTACAAAAACTTATCTGAGTTTTGTGTACAAGTCTCTTTCATCAAATACACTATTTTAGGTTATTTCTTCCCATTTCAACATGACATTTATGTTTCACCGTGACCAACAAAGACAAATGACTTAACATATACAGGCAGTTTGGAAACCATATGTCATGAAAACACAACCAAAGCAAATTAACTGACTTTGGTGAGCCTAGAGTTAAAAACAAAAGATGCCTCTCAGAGCATAGTCTTTGGGTTTTTGGCCAGGTGAAAGAAATATATGTCAGACCCCATGAAAATTAAATCAAAACTGCATCTGGTTGGTGAATAATATACATTCACTGAGGACTTCAAATAAGTCATCTGCCTCCATCAAGGTAATTTGATTTCAGCCTGTGGAAAACAACTGCCAAAACCTGGTTGTATTAAATCATTACCAGAAATAAAAAAAATTCAATAGCACTAAACTTCCATTTTCACACTTCATTGTATAATTTGGAGGAAAAAGAACATACCTTAGACAGTGGTTTCTTCTGAGCACAGTTTATACCTCCAATGAAGACCATATTGGGCATCACTGGTCTGACATACTCAAACACAAAGTCAAATCTCAGAAGCCAAATGGAAGCAGAGTTCAGGAGGTCTAGCAGGGACACATCTCTCTGAAGAACTTCGGAGGAAAATTTTATAGCATCTTCATATAAACCATTACAGTATGCAAGCTCCAGGAGGGCAACCAGTGCATTTTCCACTCTCTGGAAAAAAGTCATGTGGTCCGAGTTGAAGGTAAATAGTCTCGGGGTGTAGGACAGAGGGCTTGGGCACTGTGGTGCTTCATAGTGTAAGTTGCAAGGAAATCCTCTCATGAAGAACACAAACGGAAGAGAAAAATAATTAGCAAGTGTTGCTCCACACATAAAAATGGGGTCTGTTAGGATAGCATCGAAGCGGCTTTGATTCAAGTACTGCAGGGTCTCCTTGCTGCTGAACAGGTTCTTGCACTGAATAAAGAATGTACGGAAAACATGCACCGAGCTGTTGTATAGTGCTAGAGAGTTCAGCGGAAAAGGCAGGTCCTTCAGGTGAGTGGCAACGTACTCATGAAAGGCATTATCCAGCTCTTCTAATGTGTAAGACACTGGGTATGTTTTCACTGTGTATGCCTGTGTCATCTTCATCTGCCAGCTTACTTCTGGTACAATCACCACCACTTCATGTCCTTTCTCAGTGAGCTTTTCAACTACTTGCCGCATGCTAAGCCAGTGGCTTCCATCCATGGGCACCACCAGGAGTTTCCCTCCATCTGAGAGGCCAGGAAGGAAGAGGATGAAAATCCAAGCACAGCAGAGCCACAAAGTCATGTTCCTGTGGTCAGAATATGGACTGTGAAAGAGTTTTCTCCTTCAGTAGCCTGAATATGCTTTTGAAGGAAGCCAGTGGGTTTATCTGTTGAGTTGTGCTGCTTTGTCATAATCTTCCAGTTAATGATTCACTGCTTTGGGTTGTGGGTTGTTCGTGGTTTTTTTTCTTTTTTTTTTTTTCCTTTACCTGTAAAGCCAAATGCGGTGACCCTTTCCTGTGCTGAGTCATTGGAGTTCCTCGGTGTTCAATGGACAAAGAGCTCCTCAGCATGCTAGTCAGTTTTCATAGGACTTCTCTCTTGATTGTTGATGTTTCCTGTCTTACCCTTTGGCCAGGGCGAGGGAAGGCAAGTCTGGTGTGAACAACTCTAACACCACAGTAACAAACGAAAACAGCCCCAACAAATTTCATTGTGGTTGGAGACACGGATGTTCAGATAATTTCTCTGAGGACAGAACAGGAGACCCTCAGGATAAGGGGAAAGGGCAGATGAACCAACTCTGAGCTATCAGGAATCTCCACAGTCTACAATGACACCAATAAGAGATGACGAGAGAGGCTGACCTGGCAGCTGAGGCAAAGATCTGTGAAGCTGAAGCCCAGGATCTTGCTTCAGAGCAGTAATGCAGTTGTTTCACATCCTATGAGATGGTCTCAGGCAGTTGAAAACTCCTTACCACTTGCCTATACAACAAGTAGAGGCCAGACATAAGACATGTACTAAATGTGTTCTAAGGACTACTACTCCCTGCATGGCTTGAACTGTTCAATAGAGACTCAGGTGTGAGCCCAGGTGTTGGACCTAACTTAGCTAAGAAGCAGCTTCATTGCAAGCGTGGGTTTGCAAAAGCCATCAGCTTCACAGCATTCCTTCAATATTATGAATGCTGAAAAAGATTAGATGCCTAAATAGCACTGTAACATGGAAAAATAATGAAATGTAGAATATTTAGAGCCATGCAGCCTCTGTCCCTCAGGTACACAACTTCTTTTCTCTCCCTTCTGTACCATGGTCAATGCAATGAAATTAATTACGTACAATTTTCTGCATGTTTTTCTATCAGCCTTTTTATTTCTTTTTCCCACTTTACCCATGTCTGTAACTTTTTCCTTGTGTAGGGAAACTACTAAGTGGCAAAATGCAGTTTTCTTTCAGACACAGTAACTTTTCAGAAAACAAAATACTTTAGTTTCAGCGTAGGGGGAGAAGCTCTGGGGTAAAAGTGAAAAAAATACTCTCAGACAGGGAAGCAGACAGCTGTTATGTTATGGAAATGTCCTGCGCTCCCCTCCCTTCTGCAGCATGACAAATTTGCCATCCAAACCTTGCAGCACCCTTAATGCGAAGGGAGTGGGTGCAAAAGCAAGCGCAGGACGGGTGAAGTTAATCAGTGCCTTAAAAGCGTTTCTGAGAGTTTGAGAGTTTGCAAGCGACTCCCTCAGTTGGCTTGGTTATCTGGCAGGGGTTTCTTGATGAGCTCAAGGGAGTGCGAAATAAGAGCTGTTTACCTCTCACATGTGGTCACCAGTGCAAGAGGACACTGGGAACTTCACATTTGGGTAAGACGCTGCATAGCTGGGGAATGCCAGGAGAGGAATAGACAACCCCAGGGGAAGAAGGGCTGTGCTGGACAGGCGCAGCTGGAAGGAGGGACGTTGTGTCAGCATGACTGCTGCCAGTGGTTCTGTGGCCCCGCCAGCATGATGTGTGTGATCACAGCAGACCATAGCAATAGTCAACATTGGCAGCAAGTGAGAAGCCAGCTGGGCTTGGTGGCAGCATTAGGAAGTCAGCTGCGAACACCTGCATGTTTCAAAGAGGGAGCTGGTCTTCTCTGATTAGTGGCCAGGCTCCTCTGTATTTGAAATCCCAATGCCAGCACAAGCCCTGGCCCGCACCTGACGGGGCCGCACAACCTCAGGGAAGGAAGTGGACCAGAAGGGGCAGCAGGAGAAGCTGCCCTAGCCTCTGTGGGGGCTCTTCCTTGCAGGAGAAGCCCCTGTGCTACAAGGCTGACACACTGAGCTTCATCCCCTGGCTATGTTTTTCAGAAGGCTGCATCAGGGCCTGTACCTGGTGGTGGCCTGAGAGGTCTGGGTCACGGCAGAGATATGTTGCTCTCCTCCCCTGCCAAGTCCACCACCCAGCAGAAGCTGAGCCTCCTCCAGGCCCTCAGGCTGGCGAGGCAGCGCAGGCCTCGGGATCTCCGTGGCAACCCTGGCCCCCTCACCCCCGCAGCGGGGAGGTGTCACCAGCAGTCCCACCATGCACTGCGGCTGACAGGAAAACTACAGCCCCCAGAAGGCCTTGCGGGGGGGCACGCCCTCCCACAGGCAGTGTGGCTCCCCCCGCCAACATGGTGACACTCTGCCGCCGCACTACGACTCCCAGCAGGCTGTGCGCGCCCGCCCGCCGCGGGGCCGCGTTGCCGACCGATCTTCGGTTCGCATCGGCGCCCGTGTCCGGCGGTTTCTTCCTGCTGCTTTCAGGAGCCGTCCCTTGCTCTGTGGAGCGGGGGAGCGGCTGGAGCGAGAGGGCGCCGCTGTCCTCTCTCTGGGGCTTGGCCAGGTGCGTGAAGTCCCGGAGCGCTGGCGGCCTTCAGGTCCCAGCGTGCTTTGCGCGGGGCCACAACAAACATGGCCGCGGTCGCGAAGCCGCGGTGGTAGGCGCCGGCCCGGCTGCAGGTGCTGGCTCTGAGCGGTGAGTCGGGCTAGGCGGCGGCGGGGGGCCGTGCCCTGCCAGCCTCGGCGCTGCAGGCCGGCCAGGGTGCGGACGGCACCTGTCCTCGTCCTCTCTTCGGTACCGCTGAGACCGCGCCTGAAGATTGGGCCCAGCTCTGGGGGGGCTCCGGGGCGGGAGCACATGGGAGGTGGAGAGAGGCAGGAGGAGCCGGGTGAGTTCAGCCTGAAGAAGGGAAGGTGTGGCGACCGTACTGCTGTTGGGAATGTATAGATGCAGCCTGATTTTGTAGGGGGTGGACTGGGGTAGGATGAGAGGTGCCAGACCCAAGCTACAATATGGCGGGTTCCCATCAGAGATAAGGAACATGAAGCAGGGACTTTGACGGGGTTTGGGATCTCCCTTCATGGACGTATTCCGACTTTGATAGGGCATGTGATCTAAGTTGGCTCTGCTTTGTAAGGGTGTTGGACCAGAGACATCATCCAGAGGTTTGTTCTAATCTATATTATTGTGTGATTTTTTTTTAATTTTTTTTTTTTTTAAGGGAAGAAAGCTGCTAGTAGTAGTGCTTTGAGGATCCAGAAATAAGGAGTGAGGGAGGATTTGGCACTGTCCTGCTGAAGTGCTTCTCTGGAGTGGTGGGTGGGTACAGCATACTGTCAGTAAGATGTTAGCTGTCTCCTAGATATGTGCCTTTTTATGGTGAACAAACCTATTAGGAGCAAGCTGTTGTGCATTTGGATGCCGAAAATAGGAAGAGTCATAATCTTTGGCTAAAAGATTAAAAAGTGCAGTAAGCCCGACTGAAAGATAAATAAAGGCTGAGAGGCAGCTTGGAAAGAGTACTAAATCTAGCAATTATGTCTTGAAGCATGGGATGTGTGACCTTGATAGGTTTTGGGGTTTTTTGTAGGTGATGAAGGTGTAAGAGCTGCATTCAGAGGAGAAAAACCTAATGCAAAGAGATCAAAATGATTTCTGTCCTGTCTGTGTTCATTAAGAAGGATCTTTAGCCACATATTTTCATTTTGTGGGTATTTATAAGGGGATATCTATCGATGAAGTGCTGAAGAATGGTGAACACTGCCATGCTGCTTCACAGTCAGCTGCTCTGAGTATACCCTGTTGCTTAAAAACTGCTTTACCATGGGAAGGACTAAAATAAGTTTAATGTAGTGCTGTTTTGTAAAAAGAGTTTTAGGAGATACCTGAAGAACTACCACTTGGTTGAATGGGGAGCTATCAACTACATTTGGATTTTCAAAAGGCGTTCAAAAAGGTTTGCCACCAAAGGCTCTTAAAGAAATTAAGCTGACACCAGAGAAGAAAGTTGTTGCTTGGTGAAATAATTAGCTGAAAGATGGGAAACAGAAGATTAGCAGTTCGCAGAGGGGGGTGAGGGGGAGGTTTTTTTGTATCTTTGCTGGGGCCTGTGTTCAGCATATCATAAACTGACAGGAAAAAAAAAAACCAGTGAATGCTAAGATGACTAGTTTATCTTGTGAAATAAACTGATACACTGCAGTAAAGACAAGTGCCATCAATGAAGCTTTAAAATCTTTATGCTCATGGATGGCTGAATGATACAATAGCAGGTAATAGAAGCTGTAGGTGAGTGCAAAGAGATACAGCATGGGGCAGAGACAATCACAACTTTACTGTTATGTATATATACACATATTTATGTAAAGTGTGTATATAATACTTGGGATTGAAGTGAACATACAGGAGTGACACCTCGGGGTGGTAATAAACATTTTTTAAAAAAAGGCATTTTAGTGCTCAGCAGATGTACAAAAAGAGAACAAACCAGAGCATTATTATTTATAAGTATAGACATTGTATATAAAATACAAATTATATATAAACTATATATATAAATAAAAATTACATTATAGGTAGATAGATAGCCATGGTTTGAACACATCTTGAACACTGTAGGCAGATGCGGTCCTCTCATCTCAGAAACACATAAAGGAGAAGTTTAAGGTGTTTGGAAAGGGTAGATAAGGATAATTGAAGATAGGGTGGCAAGTTCAGTTGTAGGAATGAATACATCTTTGTGGAAGCTTTTGTCTGGAAGTGATGCCTAAGTGGAATAAGAAAGATCTGCAAAATTGCTTGTGGAATGAAGGTAAATAGGGAAATGGTTATTCACTGCTTCAGTATAACTCATCAATTACTCACTGCTAATGCAAGAGCTACAGCATACCAGATGAAATTACATAAAAGTACAAAACAAAAGGGAGCTAGCTCTGGGGGTGCTTGTACATGCTAAGAGATTGCAAAGCTTCCAAAAAGGACTGAAAAAATTTCCATAAGAAGAATTAGCCGCCATTGAATTTCTGGCTCAAACACCTGGAAGCAAAGATAATATTTTCATAAAATATCACTGTATTTTTGACAGTTTATTACACTGTTCCCATCTGAACTGGCCAGTATTAGAGACAGGTTACTTGTGCACATGGATTTGTTGAGAGACAGTGTAGGGATTTTAATGAGTTTGAGAGGTGTTACGTATGTTTCCTGCTGGAAACTGGGCAACTTAAGCACTAGTTAATGATAGGTGTTTTGAAGGACCTATTTATCTTGCTATGCATGTATTTGCTTATGCAACTTTCAAATGTGATTTATCTGATTCTAGTTAAAATTCTCTTCATATCTGTGCTTTTAATTCACCCTTTTTTTGTTATCCTAGTGCACACTTTTGTATGGATTGGACATTCACTTTTAGAGTAAACAGAATAAGGTGAAAAAAATTATAAACAAATTCTTCAGTCAGGGCTGAAAGGTTTATCTTGGAGGCTGGATTCAATTGTATTTTTTATAGTAAATAGATTATCTTATATTTTTTTAAGGACTGTTTTGCCTTCACAATGTTTGGGGACTTATTTGAAGAGGATTTTTCCTTTATTTCAAACAACCATTGTGGAAAAGGGAAGAAAACAAAGCCCAGAGATTCTGAGCCTCCAGCTCCCAGGGATTCCACTAACCTAAGTGGTATCAAAAATCAGGGTGGGACCTGCTACCTCAATTCCCTTCTGCAGACTCTGCTTTTCACACCCGAATTTAGAGGTAATGTGTTCAAAATCTTCTTAAAGTAATGTTGGAATTAATATTTTACAGTGACTTGCATTTCTAGTTACTTATTAAAGAAACACCACAAACATAGATTGTTTTCAGGAACAGTTTATTTCAATTCACTTCAAATAAGGTATTACAGAATACTCGGAGCTCTTGGTGTGTAGAATTAGTATTGTCACTTCTGCACAAAATGTAAGTGTTATAAACATTACATTTTCTTACAGGCAGACAGTCTACAGTTTGTGTAAATAAGAGAGATTATTGCTGTTTATAAAGTATCATTCATTTTTTAATGCAACCACTACAGTTCCTAAAAGAAAAAATTTTAAAAAATAATAAAAAATAGATGTTTTGCCATGTAAACACCTTCATGGTTACTTATGCTTTATTGTTATAGCTTGAACCAGTTGGAAGGATGCATGATGTTCAGAAATGTTGTTTAATGTCTTAATTTGTCAAAAAGAATAGCATCATAATGCTTGACAGTTAAAATACAATAAATCTTTAAAGAGGAGACTTTTTTTTTTCTAAATAGGCATTTTTCTTTACATTTGCAGAGGCACTGTTCTCTCTAGGACCTGAAGAACTTGGGAGTCTGGAGGATAGCAGTAAACCAGATGCAAAGGTATTTAAACTTTTCTTGTCATTAGTCACTGCTGAATGTTGATTCAGAAGCATATTGTTTCAATTTCAACTTAGGAGAATGAAAGACAGCCTAACTTTGATGCAGAAAGGCAGTTTGATTGGCTGATACTTGATTTTGCACACAGATTTAGGTTTTCAGTGCCATAAGCTTTTACTTCAGAAGCCTGTTTCTGCTGAAATTGATAGCAGAGATTATTTTGTCTTCAAGCAGAGAAGGAACAATCTCAAAGTCTGTGCAGTCCTTTCTTAGATTTTTCTCTTCTGTAATTACAGCTACAGTGCTATGATTTATTTGTCACTAGGAAAAAAACAAAAAGTAAATGTGTGCAGCCTAGATGACTGCGCTGAGACTGTCTGAAGGTTTAGCAGCCCAGCCATGCACAAAATGGTACAGGACTGGAATTTAATCTTTGTTTAAAAAGTGCTTACTAAAGTTGACTACAAAATTTCATTCTTTAGTTCTTGGGTTAAAGTGACACAACTGGTTGCTTGGAAAATTTTTTTCTTTTTAAGTCAAAGATAAATATAGGTAGCTGATCAAGCTTGTTGACAACTATTCTCCTTCCCATCTCGTTCCACCCCACCACCAAACCCTTTACTGAGCAAGGAGTAGCACATGTTAAATCTATATGTCATAATGTCTTGAGTAGTTGAGAAACTTGTCCTTTTTTACTATGGTGCTGGCTTAATTTTATTTCATACAGTTTTGCTTTATCACAAAATGTATGTTCCATGTCTGTGTTTGGCTGAGTAAGGTGAAGCACTGTAGATTTTTGGGAACCAAGTCTGACTGATGTTTTGGTGTGGATTGAGTAACCTACGTTGTGAAAGCCATAGACAGTGGTGGTTTATTACAAGTCTTGTACTAAATTGTTGTTCTTCTTATTTAAATGTTTGGTTTGAAGATTCTTTCTGATCTGTTTGGTATATTTTGTTTGTTATTTCTAGGTTCGAATAATTCCATTACAACTTCAACGGCTATTTGCTCAGCTTCTGCTCTTGGACCAGCAGGCTGCATCTACAACAGACCTTACTGAGAGCTTTGGGTGGAACAGCCATGAGGTACAAATCACTACCAGTGACACCATCATTGATAAAGTTTTTCCTGAATGGGGAAGATTTTTTTTTTTAAGTCTGACATTTAAGAAATATCTTATAATACTTCAAGCTGCAGAGATAGTGTTGAATTGGATCAGATATTGTGGTATACTGTTGTATCTCCACAAGAAGTACATGCCAACTGTTCACAGTGAGCAACAGAATAAAATTGTTCTGTTACATACAATTTCAGTAGATTTTCATTTGTTTTTACAGGAATGTTTTTCCAACAGTAATTAGGGTTCTTGTCCTTCAAATACTTAAAATCTTAGCTAAATTGAACTGTGTAACTCGTCTTAGCATTTAGTCTAAATCTACCCAAGTGAAAGTGTCTTAATGCAGGTTATAGTTTATGTACTTGTAGCTACTCAGAGAGCATAACTAAATTAAGAATAACAAATAATAATAAATGTAGTAATTTACTACTCAAGGTAGTAAACATATGGGTAGTCATTGAGGCAGCTGTCTTTGTCACAGTATATGTTGGTTTTAAGCAATAAGTAAAGCAGATGGCACTATTTTATTTCTTCAAGTTTGTTTGGTTTTTTTATCATGCAGGAAATGAGGCAGCATGATGTGCAGGAATTAAATCGGATTCTGTTCAGTGCTTTGGAAACTTCCCTTGTGGGGACTTCGGGTCATGACCTTATTAACCGATTGTACCATGGGATTGTTGTCAACCAGATTGTTTGTAAAGAATGCAAGAATATCAGTGAGAGGCAGGTAAAGTCAAATGATTTTCCAGGATAGATTTCTGTTCAGTCTGTTGAAGGTGCTTTAAATGTTCTTTTTTTTTAAACTCCAAAAATAATGACATATTTCTTGAGTGTCACCAGTGGCCTTGTTGAATCTAGGTAGTTTGTAATGGTTAGAGCACTCCAGACTTGAAAACGTGAAAATTATGTATGACTGTCGTTAAGTCTTGGCTAGCATTTTCTAAACCACCTACATCAGGCTGTGACTTGGACATAAAAAACCCAAGTGTTATTGTATCTTCTGAGTTGGCAAGCATTGTCTTTAGTAGATGTAGTTAGCAGAGAGCTGAACAGTAGGGTAACAACAGTCAAACATATCTTTACAGTCTTTTATGCTCTTTGTAATTTAAAAAAGTCTGATTTTTGGTGGGTTTTTTGTTTTGTTTTTTTAATTAATTTCTGTGAATATATGGGGATTTTTCCCCATCAGCAATGAAAGCAAAATGAATGCTTACATCTGTTGTGGTGAATGGGATGAGTATCATTCTAATGTACCATGAACTCACACCAGTTACTACCTTACTTTTTGTTGTACTTCTGCATAGGAAGATTTCTTAGACCTAACAGTGGCAGTAAAAGGTGTTGCTGGCTTGGAGGAGGCCCTATGGAACATGTATGTAGAAGAAGAGTACTTTGAAAATGAGAACTTGTATCAATGCGGAGCCTGTGATAAACTTGTTGAAGCTTCAAAGGTAATGCATTGGTGATTCTCACTGTTCAGTTTGCTAACAGTTAGGAACTTTGTTTAGTTTACATTGCTGTGTCTGCCCTCTAACTCTGAAATAAAAAACCTATATCTTTAATCAGATGTATATAACAAGAGGATGCCAAACTCTGACCTGTTTTTTAAACCTCAGCAACTACGTCAAGAAAAGTTCATGTGACTCATTTCTTGACTTGAATGTTGTTGCAGTCTTTCATCTAGTCAATGGTGAATGGGATGGTATCTAGTTTCAAGAGTATTGCCTCATTCACACACCTCTATGGGCACCTGGCTTTGGGCATTTCGGAGGATAGGCTAAAAGATAAGCTAGAGCATAAAGAAAAAATAAACATCTGCATATAATGAAGAAAACCATGGAAATTCCCTCATGAAGAACCCAAATGGGAGAGAAAAATAATGAACAACTTGCTCTGCACAGGGAAATGGGATCTGTGGATCCAGGTATTGCATTGTTTCTCTGATGTGGAACAGCTTCTTGCAGTGATAAATTAACACCTTAGTAGGTGTTTTCAATATGTTTTGTAGTGCTAGAGCCTTCAGGTGAGTAAGAATGTATTCATGCAAGAAACCATCCAGCTCTTCTAATATATAAGACACTGGGTGTGTTTTCACAGTGTATGCCTGTGTCATTTCCATCTGCCAGGTTACTTCTGGTATAACTACCAGCACTTTGTGTCCTCTCAGTGAGCTTTTCAGCCAGTTGCTCCATGCTAAGCCAGTGGCTTCCATACATGGGCATCGCCAGGAAAGAGGAGGATGAAAATCCAGGCAGCAGGTGGACAGCAAAGCCACAAAGCCGTGTTCCTGTGGTCAGAATATGGACTGTAAAAGTCTCCTCCTTCAGGCAATAGCTTGAAGATGCTTTTGAAGGAAGCCAGTGGGTTTATCTGTTGAGTTGTGCTGCTTTGTCATAATCTTCTACTGAAGATTATGTGCTGCTTTGATCTGTGCTGAGCTATGGGTGAGAACTGCCATTTTCAAGTTGTTTTTTTGAAAATTACTTGTAAAGCCAAATGCAGTGACCCTTCTGTGCCGAGTCATCAGACTTCCTCAGTGTCAAATGGAGAACTGTTGACATTAAGCCTCTGATGTTTATTGAGAAGGGTCCCCAGGAGCTCAGGGACATCCAGACTGCAGTACTCCTTTGTCTGACCTGGTTCCCTGCCTTCACCCCTAGGCACCTTGGGGAGGTTTCAGGTGCTTGACGCTTGTCTACAATGGTATCCTCCAGAGGAGTTGTGTACGTGACCCTGAGTGCTTTGTTAAATGGTGGCACGGCTGATAACATTGGTTACTGTCTGTACGCCAGTGCAGCCTGCAGCATCCTTGTACCGACAGCTTGTCCCTCTTTGTTGGTTTATGACAGTTTGGACTGGTTTCCCCAACATAGTAATCGAATTTAAAACTTTTTATTTGTCTTCTCATCCAGCCCCTTAGCCAGGGCCAGGGAAGGGCAGCCCAGTGACAGCTTTATGAGAGTTGTAGATCTTTGAATTGCATTTTCCCAGAATGATACAAAGTGGTGTTTGGTTTTCTTCTTTCATGTCATAAGTTGTGGGGTTCTTTTTTGTTTTGTTTTGGTTTTTTTTGTGGGTTTTTTTTTTTTTTTATGAAAAGTTGCTCCTTTTTCCTGTTATTCCCGCTATTTTTTTGTAAAGGGGAAACAGACATAGACAGCTGCTAATGCCCTCTTGACATATTCTGCCATCTTCACAACATCGAAGCTCTTTGGCCTGCTGCGGTGACTCTCTTCTGCAGCAGGATGAGTGCAATCCGAACCTTGCAGCACCCTTAATGTGGAAGGGAGTGGGTGCAAAGGCAAGCTGAGGACAGGTGATGTTAATCAGTTACTCGGGAGTTCAGAAACATTTGCCAGTGCCTCATGTGGCTTGATTGTAAGGGCTTATTTGCGTTAAACTTTGGTGGGTTCAAGGGAGTGCGAGATAAGAGTTATTTACCTCTCAAGTGTGCTTATCCACACAAGAAGACAGTGGGAACTTGGATACTGGGTAAGAAGTCACATAGCTGGGAGATGTCAGGGCGTGAATGGACAACCTTAAGAGAGAGGGGCTGCTCTAGGAGGCTGTAGCAGGAAGGAAGGACATTGTGTCGGCATGACTGCTGCTTGTGGCCCTGCAGGCATGATGTTCGTGATCACAGCAGACTGTAGCGAGAGTCAACACTGGCAGCAAGTAAGGGGCTAGCTGAGTCACTCTAGGCTTGGTGGCAGCATTAGGAAGGCGGCCGCCTAACAATGCGACCACCTGCCCACACCTAGCCTGTGTCAAAGACAAGGTGGCCCATACCTACCTACTCTATTCCTCCCTCCCTTCAGTACTCCGTGGGTCTTTGGATGTTATTCTTCCCCCTTTTTTGTCTTGGCCTTTAGAGATACTAGTAGTTGAAGAATCTCATGTTCCAGAACTTGATGAAATTTTAATTTTACAGTCTGATTTTCACCCTAAACTTGGAAGAACATGCAAAATCCTTTGTGCCACTAAGTTCTGCAATGTCTTTGCAATTGACACAAATGAAACACCTAATCCAGGAGGTTGCTTAAACCCTATGTGTGTTCCTGGGAAGCTCACTGTTATGGCTCTGCAAATGGAGAGTTGGAGGGAGACGCTGGAAAAACTCGGAAGCATGTCTGTTGAATCTACACTTATATTCAGAGGTGATACAAGATGGTTGGTTTTGCTCCACACCAAAGTTCCTGATGTGCTCACACACCAAGTTGTTCAAACTTGATTAATATTCTTCCTTAGTAAAATGGATTATGTTGGCTTTCCTGCCTTGAAGGTCCTCTCCTGTATAAATGAGGGAGGCTTTACTACTTGCTTGGTTGTTCTGTGGCTGGCTGTAGGGTCTTCCAGGATATACATACCCTATACTGCTTAGGCACAGCATTGTGCTCATTTACTGTAGCCCACAGATCTTAGTCAAGGCCCTTTTCTTCAAGCAGCCTGGCAAATCTTAAGCAAAATGCCTTTGTGGTATATTCTGGTGACATTTTTCAGACCATTTCTGTTGCATTTGGAGGCAGCCCAACAGTCACTCAGCAGCAGGCTGCACCATACATGTGCGAGTGATCTCTTTTTCTGGACAATATACACCTGTCAGAGCTAGTTATATTACAGGTATATTTCTGACTTCCACATTTGAAAACACTGTGCCTGTATGAGCCCTGACCTGTACTTGCAGTCACACAGCCCCAAAGAACTGGAAAACTCCTCAGTGGTCATTGGAATAAACCTCCGCTGAAGTACAAATGCTGTGCTTGGAGGAGATGATCAGGAGGGGCCAGAAGAGTCATAGTCCCACACTCAGTTGAGGTCCTTTCCTTGCAGCAGAAGCAAGCCTGTAGGCTATTTTTGTAGTAGAGCTTCATTCATAGCTTTTCTTTTTTTTTTT
>VYXH01002486.1:142827-158578 GCA_013397275.1 Burhinus bistriatus | reverse complement strand
TTGGGGGCGGTGGCTTCAGGGCCTGTGCCAGATGCTAAGTGCCCCACTGTTCATCTGGGAAGGGTGAAGCTACCATGTGTTGCTCTTCTGCAGCACCTGCTGTTCAGCAGCAGTTGAGTGTGTTTTTTCTCTGGGCTCCCAGGGTCTGTGTGGGACTGTTGGTGGCAGGTGCTGTGCAAGGGGCCAAGAGCAAAGTTGCTGGGATGATGCTGTATAGTCTGACTTCATGTGTAAGCACAAACCCAGGGGTTTGGAGCAGTTGCTTCTTAGTATAAAATTCAAGAAAATCCTCTCACAAAGAACATGTGGGCTATGGAAATGTAGTTACTGACTAGAATTTCAGCAATGTTCTCCTTCGTTTTCTGTAGGAGAGTAAAGTAGGGGACTGGCGATCACCGTTCAGGGAAGATGTAGGGCTTTACAGAGTGAAAGGGTCTTGATTGCTTTTAGGATGTCTAGGTGGTAGGGAAATTGAGAATTAAGGAAGACATTTTAAATATTAAAACACTGGTCAAGTCTGCCTAGTTGCTTTGTTGGAAAGTAGAGTTGACCATAGCAAAATGGAAACATTATTCTGTATAACTGTGTGCTTACAACTTTTTAAAATCATTTTACAGTCTGCTAAACTACGCAAGTTGCCACCCTTTCTCACTATTTCTCTCCTGAGATTTAACTTTGACTTTGAGAAGTGTGAACGATACAAGGAAACGAGCTGCTATACGTTCCCTATCCAGATAAATCTGAGGCCTTTTTGTGAGCAGGTTTGTACTGTTACATTTGTTAAAGTTTCTATGTACTCTGCACAGAACCGATATCTCAAGGACAAGTTATCTTTTATTTTGCATTTTGTTAGGGCAAGGTATTCAAGAAACTTTGTGGTGTTTTCTTCTGTCCTAATTCCAAGCTTTTGGAATTCCAATTTGTTTCCAAAAGACCACTTTCTAACTGAATGGGAAATACCTTATAGCTATACAAGGGGAAAGAGAATAAGGATTGCCTAAAACTTAATCTGACGTTTGCTTGAAAGGAAGATTATCACCTGGAAATTGAAATTAAATTTGGTTTTGTATTGTCATTATCTGATAATGGCTTGTATAAATTTAGCTATGTATTTTTTTATGTGCCTGTAGTTATTTCATTTTAATAAGGAATCTGTCTTTGCATTCATCTATACGTATTTTGATTATAAACTGAGCTATACTGGTGTTTGACAATTTTTGATCCTTAAAATATATAAAGAATATACCTAATAGAGGCACTTATTGAAAAAACCATTTTTCTTATTGAAATGTTACAGTGCAAGCTTGGAAATTTGTGTTTGCATTTGAGGAAGCCTTTTCTTTTTTCAGTTGGTTTGTGTATATAAATGTGTTGCTTGTTTTTTCTCTAGTCTTTTAAACAAAATAAGCCTGGTTATGAACAAACAGATTGAGCTGTTCTATTGTTTGCATCAATACTTCATTATTTTAAATTTCCAGTATTGTTCACAATCATGCTTAAAAAGTTGCTTAATAAGCCTGTGCCTTGGTCCATGGTTTGTGTCAGTCCATATTTGTGTTCCGCAGCACCGAAAAGCCATGCACTCTGCATGTGCGAATGTATACTGAGAAATATCTGAAGCTATGCTGATGGTGTGAAACTGTCCTTATCTGGAAGAGTTACTGATATATATTATTGTTGTTATTATTGTTTTTCTTTTTAAAGACTGAAATGGA
Source organism: Burhinus bistriatus (assembly GCA_013397275.1). NCBI lineage: Eukaryota > Metazoa > Chordata > Aves > Charadriiformes > Burhinidae > Burhinus > Burhinus bistriatus. The sequence continues at coordinate 156,863 of VYXH01002486.1, read as the reverse complement.
TGATTCAGAGTACATGTATGAGCTCTTCTCTGTTATTATACATAAAGGTGGCTGCTATGGAGGACACTATCATGTTTATATCAGAGATGTGGATGAATTAGGAAACTGGCAGTTACAAGTAAGTCCTAAAGGTTTTTATTCCTTGCTTGACATGTCTCATTTTTCAGAAAAGTATTAAGAGCTAGTGCATAAAATGTACATCCAAACTAATATTTCAGGGATGCATTTTGTGTCTTACCTCATTGAGAAGGCTAGTTTTCCACAGTATGTGGTCTCTATTAAGATTTTGTAGCAAATTTTAGCTTTCCTGTCTACTAAACTATCTCACGTTACCGGGCTCACTATAGATGAATTAATATCTTTGCTCAAGACTAGCACAGTCATTTTAATGCATGACTCTGGCTGGCTGTTTGTAAATAACGGAAATGCCTTTTCTGTTAAAAAAACTTATAGTGGATATTCTGTATGACAATATACAGTCCATAGCAGATGTGAGAGACAGCTTATCAGAACTTCCTTCATGCTTCTAAATTATGCATGCTAATGTTAGTACAGAATATAATAGAAAACCACTAGTTGTGTGTGAAACAACAGTATTTTTGAGTCTATTATTTTTCTTACACAGGAAGAAGAGGAAAGGCTGATTGAAGATGAGGTTTTAATAGATAACAAAAATGCCAAAGAAACAGAAAATCCATTGGCAGTGTTGAAAGGGATTTTGTCAGAGGTATGGTATGTAAGGAGTTTAGTGCCTTGATTTTGATATTAAGGAACCTAGAAGGGGTTAGTGTATGCAAGAGTGGGCAGATGTAACTGTACAGAACTGTTCTGAACTTACTGTGAAGCGTATAAGACTTGTAACTTAACCTGACTTTAATACTAATCATGGCTCTTCATACAGAAAACGGCCTTTTTTAAGTATTTCTTAAGTTGCTTACCTAAGCTGTTGCAAAATGTGATGTTACCTTGGCTTATTATCAAACAGGAATGATTTAAGCACTTCAGAATTGGCTTTTTTGTGTTGATCCCTTGACTTTTGTACCCTTTGTTTTAATTTCTCTGTAGGAAGAATCTAAACAAATTCCTGTGGATCAATTAGGGCAGAAATTATTGGAGAAATATGGTGTGTCCTGGAATAAGAAATACCGAAAACAATGTGGAGCATTACGGAAGGTAATATGTGTGTATGTTAGTTTGTTTTTTACTGTTAAGATAACTTTACATTTATATTCCTATTGAATAGTCAGTAGCATGGTAATTGAAAATACTGGTGCTTGGGCTAGCAAGATAGAGCATGTGTAAGAGAGGTTTGTAAGATAAATTAGTAAATTGGGAAACACGGACAAGATTCTCAAGGGATTGTCTGCCTGAAAGTACAGGGTGGTTGGTGTGTCCCCCATCTCTCAAGAGACATGATTTTCTTTTGTGCAGTTTGGACACCAAGCTTGTTTGAAGTATCTGCATGCTGCTAAAATGAAAGTAGAGAACATAGTGGATAAGGTGGGCGAAACTGAACAAGTAGGTTTTAAGTTCTTGAGATGCCACAATGGGCAGCATTAATTTGGGTAAGGTACAGCTCAGCAGACCAGAATTGAGCTCAAGGTCCCTGTCTGGTAAATATAGAAGGGAGCACTTCTGTGGAGACTAGGGAGTGGAAAGTACCAGTTTGAGAGGGATAAACTGGTTGGGATGGTACTCTGTCTGATAAAGCAGAAGCTTGGTAGGAAAATTACATTTTTCTGTCTAAACTGTGGAAATACACAAGGAAGCATCATAAAACCAAGTTTGAAGGGGTGGGGTTTCTGTATCAATTTGAGGATGGATCAGGTGTAGCAGCTAATGCAGGCTGCTGTATTTAAAACTGGGTATCTTCTTCATCTTGTCCTTGCTTTCCTTTTAGTATTTGCAGAATCATCCTCAGATATTTCAGTTCAGTCCTGATGAAAATAAGGTTGGTCTGAAGGAAAAACACAAGCTCCCATTTAAATCAGATTCTCAAGGACAAGATGTCCAAAGCCCTCCTCAGAAGAATGATGTCCAGTGGAATTCAGAAAAAAAACCTTCAAGGCTAAGGGACAGTTCTGCTGGTTGCCATTGGTTTGATCTGAATGATTCAAAAGTCCGGCCGATCAAGGAGGAGCATATTGAGAAACAATTTCAGGGTAAAGAGAGTGCCTACATGCTGTTTTATCGAAAATCTCAGTTAAAAAGACCACCTGAAGGTACACAAAGCTCTTCTTGATATTCTGGGGGCTTCCTTCATCAACAGTTTGTTTTCTGGATGGCAAAGGCTGTTGGGCCTTTCTGTCCTTTCCAAGAACTGAAGATACAGTTTTCTTTCTAGTGCTCAATTGAAAAAAGGGTTAACTAAGATACACGGAGGTTACCTCCAAAGAGGTAGTGACCAGTTAATTTACTGTGGCTGACACTACCTCTTTTCTAGTACGCTTCACAAATACTAGCAGAACATCTTCTACTGAAACAAATACAAGTTGTTGCTAATGGCGTTCATGTATCGCTTTCCCTTAGGGAAAGATTGATGGGAAGAAATAAAAGCACTTGTTTGTTCTTTGTATCATCTTGCAGTTTAATTTTCTGTGTTACGAAAGAATGCAACATTATTGCTCTGAATTTTCAGTGATTACCATACTGTAATGTCTCATCTTGATCCCTTTTCTTATTTGCCAAAACACTTGTTAAGCAGCTGAGGCCAAACTAGCCTATATTATTTGTTGCAGCACGAGGAAATCCAAGGTACCAAATTCCTGAACACCTTCTGAATGAAATGAATGCTGCTAATACTGAGCTGCAAAAAAAGAGGTATATTAATGTAAATGTACCAGTCTCTTAAACGTCATTCTTAATCTGCAGATCTCCAAAGTGATTTAAAATGAAAGAAGCTCTGAGTAGAGCCAGATACTAAAATGATTCAATGTCATAGAGATTAATCAAGGAATATAACTTGTATGTCCAGATTCTGCCTTATACTGGTTCCCTGCCTCTCTGTTAGTGGTGTAACTAGGCATTCTACAGAATCTCAAGGGACAATTACTTACAGTTTAAAATGGCACCAATTTTTTTTGTGAAAATCAGTGCAATTCTGGAAGGAGAATGGAATACATTATCTTGATTATAAGAGGGAATTCTCCACTGGAAGAAGGGGGAATGACTTGCTTTACTGTGAAACAACAGTTAAGTGGTATCCTTTGCCAGAAACGTGGAGGGAAAAAAGCTAGTGGTATTCAGGTTGGTTGAAACTTTTCCTTTTCCTTCTGTTGAGGAACACACAGAACTGATGATATGCCTGAATCACAGTAAAGCTATCAAAATGTAGACAAGCACAAGAGACACAAGTCTTGTGTGATATCTCTTTACTGGGCAAATGTCGCTCCTCTATTTTTTTAAATGGTGTATTTGCAGCTAATAGAGCTGGATACAGGTATAAAGTTGGAAAGTGTGGCTGTCTGTCCTGACTCAGTTTCCATGCGGTTTTTCTGTCTCTGCATTTCGAAGGAGTACTGATCTGGAACACAGCCTGAAAAAAACCTACAATCTCCTCATTCCTAAAGATGAAGTTTTCCATTCTGTTTAGAAAGGTAGAAGAAAGGTGCAGAAATACACAGAACGTACTGTTATAGTGCTTATGTGGAGGATGTTTACGCTAGCTGTGTATTGTACTATGTGTAAATCACTGTCATCTCTGAGCATCTCTTTGCACCCCTTGATGGAGGGGGGGGAATGTGACAGTGAATTTAGCCATGAGGGTATCGGTTCCAGAAAAACTGCACAGAAGCATCTCTGAGATAAGCTAGCCATTTGTTGGTGTTAAATTCACTGGTTTATTATTGTGTTATTCTTTCAAAGAGCGGAATGTGACTCAGCAAACAATGGCATTGATTTACATCTCCATTTGAGCTCATGTTATAAATTTCATAATGGGGCTTTGCATCCTTCACTTACTTGGAAAGAGAGTGTTGTGGATTTGACTATTGATAGAAGAAAAACACTAGGAGACCTTCGACAATCCGTGTTCCAGGTATTTGCTATATTAAATGAACTCAAACACTTCATTTTCACTTGAGCTACAACATTTAATATGTATTTATGCGGCAATTTTATCTCAATGAGAAACTTTCAACAGTAGATGTTATTTTAGGAGACTAAAAACTATATGGACTTGCACAGAAGGAAACATTCATTTGAGGTCTGTTCTCGAAGTACTGAAGAAGCCATAAAATTGATGAAACTTTAACTATGTAGACTTCAAAGCCCTCATAAGCGAATTATTTCTATTTGGGTAGCATGTTCATGGGCATGGATTTATGCTTTGCAAATCTCCAGGCTTATCCTTAACATTTCAGTTTGTGACAGGTTTGTGTTTGTGTTTGTATTTTCAAGGAGCTTGCTGGCCTTAAAAGGAAATAATCAGAGTAGTTTAAGAAAAAGAAAATAGGTGAAAAGAAATATTTAGCTTTGCATTTATTCTCTACTATGTTACAGGAATATGCCAATTGGTAAAATGCTTTTTCACAGATATCTAAATCAAAGCTAACTTAATGCCAGGAAACACTGTTTCCTTTTCCTGTACCTCACAACCTTTGGTTAGTGTCCAGTTTGTCTATCTGGTGACTAGTCTGAAAGGTCAAGTCCTAAATGCCCAACTGTTTTGTGTGTTACTAAGCTTGTTGAAGTAAATAGCTGTGACTTCTGAAGTGTCAAACTGAGCTTGGTAGCGAGGCTGTCACAGCTTTCAGCAAAGTTGTAATTTTGAGTGATGTGAGTTATTGCATACTGTTGTTTTATATATATATATATATTTTTTTTTTTTTTTAATTCTTTCCAATTAGATGTTGGAATCTTGGGAAGGAGACATGATTCTCAGTATTGCCAGGCCTTTACCAGCAGGACTGCATCTTTACCAGATACTTGATGGTAAGACTGCTACATACAAGGCTTCCATGTTATTTATATGTTATATTTACTGCAGACATTGAGGATTCCATATGTAAAACATCTTGGAGATGTGTATTACTGAACACTTTTCAAACTCAAACTAAACATGCAAGTCCACTGCCATTATTTAGGACAGTTCTGTCTTTAGCAATTCTAGGTGTTAGTCTTCAAAAGCCTATTCAACCATTTTTAAATTTTATAGTCTTTGTGACGTTCATAGCTGCTGTAAATATTTCTCCACATGCTAGTACAGTTCTTTAAACGGCAATGACTTAAAAAAAAATCTGAATCTGACCTGTTGTAGGAAGGTAAAAGAAATTGCAGCATGGGCATTAGTATTGCAGAGAATGGGCTTGGAATGTACAGCATGTAACTCGTTCTTTAAATCCAAGCTTTTTACTTTAAATCTGTTGATTCACTGTTAAATATCACATAGATAATCCTTACCAAGCAGCTTTGCCAAGTGCTAACTTGGGCCTCGGTTTGCAAGGGAAATTGAATTGAAACCTTTGTGCTGCAGCCCTCTTTACTCAGTGAGAGTGCTGTAGGGGTGTATACCTACTTGCGTTAGTCTTGCTACATGACTGAACCCTAACTTACCCAGAGTAAATGTTGATCACACAGTAGCTTTTGTAATGTTACACTTGAGCAAGAGTAGAATGTTCCAGCATGTTTCATTTACTAGCTGACCCTGCTTGTCTGTTTTGTGGGGGGCAAGAACTTGATGATTGGCTCCTTTTTAGGAGATGAGCTGACACTGGATGGCATTGGGCTGGCTGATGGAGCAGACATCTTCGTGTGGAATGGGAAAGAGGTAAAAGAACTAAATACCCTCTCTCCTTGACAGTCTTGAAGAGATAAGATGCAGTCTCCAGACACAGTTTTGGAAACGTTGAACTGTTCTGCATATGTGCTACTGACATGCCAGTGTTGACATTGGGGACACTGCTTCCGCCTCATCTAGGATACTATGTTTTCACATCTTGTCAGCATACCTTCTGTGATGTACAATGTGCTGCCTGATAAAATTAGAAATAGAATCATACTATGCAGAGCATAGTGCCTGTAGATATCCAGTGCTAGTTACATTGGAGTGTATTCTGAAACATCTGGTGCCTCTTGGAAGGAGATTGGTTGATAGTAATGCGATAACAAAAACTTATGCCTGTAGTGAATCATTCCACATATAAAATTATACCTGTGCATGACTACTTCTTTGTATAGTCTCCCTAATATATTGTGCTTCTTTTCTACTGTTGCATCTTTAAAATAACTGCATAACTTTAAAATATTTGCCTCAGTGGTTATGCAACACAGCGTTTTATTCCATCTCTGTAATGGAATAAAATTTTACTTTTAAAAGATTTTTGTTACAAAAGTGTATATTTTCTTTCTGGTTTATCACACACCCCCACCGCCCCCCTAAACCCAAAAGAAAACATCTAGTAACAGAGTTGTTCTTGTCTTGGGTTGTACTTTTGGTATGGTCTTCGCTGCTACAGCTTCCTACGTGATCAAATTGCTTTTGTCAAGGAGCTATATTTTTGGCCTAGGCTGAATATCAGAAAGGCCAGATTTTAAAAGTTAACTGTTTTGATCTGCCTCAGTCACAGTTTTGGGTAGTTCTTTAATACCATGATGGGCTAAATTCCTCTATTCTTAATCCGATGGAGACCAAGTGTTCGCTTATTTCTTAGCTATGGTTACCAATATATTTACTGTACATGCAGACTTGGAACAGACATTAACATTACGCCTTCTCTTCCCAACACCTTTGAGTTACTCTAGTTGTTTGTTCAGTAGACGTTTGGTCAAAGGTGGTTTACTTCTAATGAGGAGAGAGGGTCCATCTTTGTGTCTCAATAATTTTATTGTTGTCATTTGTTTCTGTCCAGTATTTTCTGTATTTTATTGATCACCACTGCATAAATCTTGCATTCCTTACTTCAGGTTGGTGGTACAAAGGTGATGACAGGCCCTGATCATGAACCTGTGGTTGTAAATGTTCTTCGTTTAGTGGAGTATAACGAAGGAGGGAAGGGTCAGCATTTCACAGAATCGCAGCATGTCTTTTCATGCAGCACAAAACTAGGTGATCTGCGCAGAGCCTTAGCACCATCAGGAGGAATCATCTTAAAGAACAGCTCGGGACTAGATAAAGAAGCCAAGAACTGGGAAGTTTTTCTTGAAGAAGATACGAAGGAAACAGTCAGAAGTGTTGGTCTGATGGATGGATGCTCAGTACTAGTCTTAGACAGCCATGACCAGAGGTAACGATTTTGATAACAAGTATAATTAAACAAAAAATCAATTTGGAAAAAATCTTTTTAGTTAAATTATACTAGCTATATATATATTCTTTTAACTAATTGTCACTTTGAGCTTTTTAATTCAAGATAATGTAATCTTAAATCTTGGGGATCAGATACTTATCAACTGTTAGATATTTCTTTGCTCTTGAAGTGCAGATGCAGTCACATCCTTTGACTTGTAAAGGGAAAAACCTAGCGAAAACAATTTGTGCACAGTGTGCTGGCATATCTTCGGCATAACCTGCATTTCTGAGGTTTGAGTTGTGTGGTTCTCTGAGGGACTGGGTGGGATGAGAGAACACAGCAGTATCAGAAGAGTATGCAGCTCTACTGAACCTCCCAGTTGAATCTAAAGTTGCTAGGGGCAGACTTCTGGTCTCATTTCACTTCCTGGTGTACAGCCCTGAGGTTAGGTTCCTGTTTTCAGAGACATGTATATGTGCTTGTTACATAAATTCTGACTTCGTAGTTGAAACAGTATTGAACAATTGAGATTAAATCAAGCAGTGAGAGGGTTCTTCACCAAGAACTGTTTCTGTGTTTACATATAGTAGGCAGAGAGACAGAGAAAATCTCAAATTTTAGTTTTGACTAGGTATGCGTTTACCGTGTTTTTTTCCAGAACCCTTAAATCCAGCCTCAGAAAGTGACTTAGACTCTGAAGTACCTTCAGGAGCTCAAGTCCCATTGAAAGCCAGTTAACAAAACATAGCCCAGAGCTGCCTGGATGCTGCCCAAGGCCTCTGACTCTTACTCTGCAACATGCCATCAGTATTAATGATGCAGGCATTATTGGTTTATTTGAGAGCTTTGGTATTTAGTTATCTAGCCCAGACAATGTGTACTTTTCCTGTCTTTGACCATCTTTGCACTGCTCATTTTTACAGCTTTGTGAATGTGTCAAGTGGCAATTTGACTGCTTTTACATATGACATCAGCTGGCTCCAAGTTAAAAACTTCTGCAGAACGGATGATGAAGAGAAACACGTTAAAATTACTGCCACTATCGAAACAGTAAGAAGTCTGATATAACACAGGCCATTTCCCTGAAAAGCTTGGCCAGTGCACTTCGGTCAATTAATGAGGAGTGGATTTAGCCTCAGGGCAGAAGTTTTTCTGCAGTGAAAATAGTGTGGAGTTCCTGTTACTGGAATACTTTGCTGTGTAATAAGACTAATGCTGGTAACTTAAACCAGTACAGTCTACATTAGTGTGTTTTAGTGTGAAACAATTTTCTTTTTGGACCATCCTGTAAATGTATGTTTGGTGAAGCTATGTCAGTAAACAAAAGCTAAAGAGAAGGAAAGTATTATTTCTTGCTTTCAACATAGGACAGGAAAAAATGCTGGTTTTCCCCAAGGGGTGGGGTTCTCTGGTACCTTTTCTGCCTTTTAAATTATTTCCCGTTGCAGAAAATATAAAGGACTACTTCGTTTTGCTCACAAAATTATTTGTGAAATATTAATCTTTTGATAAATCAAAAAATTAAATACCACTTTATTTTCTTTGGAGTACTGTTTTTTAAGGAAAATTTCCACAAATGTGTTATGTTATCAGTACATTTATTTATTATATGTATTTGGTATGATAATGTTAAACAAATGTTTTCACAGCTATGTATAGTATTAACAGGAATAAGAACATAACTGTGATGGATTTCAGGTGAAGGCTGCCTTTTGTGGAGTGGCATTTGAACAGCAGATGCGTTACTGGCATTCTGTATTAGAGGTATCATTCTGTATTAGAGGTGTTAATATTGCTCTCTTTTAGGTGATATCAGATATCAAAATGAAAGCAATACGGGAGCTTCAGCTAGAGGAAGAATTAGGTAAGTCTTCAGCTGCTTTACTCGTAGATCTGATAATGTTAGAATTTAGTGACTAGCTTCCTGCTTGTGGCATCAGTCTGTTCAAAACAGCAAATCCATTGCTATTAGGAGTTTTTTTGGGAAGAAAGAGTGTGCAAAGGACTTAAAAGTCATCTGATTTTGAATGAAATTATTATTTTTCCTATCTTAAAAAAATCAATATAAGTCTTGATTAACATATATTTTATGAAGCTCATTTTTCAGGAGCTATTCAGTAGGAATAGTCTATTACACTAAGAACTGTAGATTTTTTTCTTACCTTATTTCTTTTTTTAAGACTCTCCAGTTTTCTTTCTTTAAAGCTTTTGTTGGTGTCTTTAACTTTTGAAGCACTTGGTCGGTTTTATAGGATTTTACTGTTTGTGGCTAACAGCTGGCTTCAAAGAGAAAGTGATCTTTTATCGAAAGGATAAAAACTACGACTGTTCACAAAGTCTCTAGAAATCTCTCTCCAATTTTACTTTGGATATAATACCTCCAGAGGGAGGCCTCTAAGATAAAGCTGTTGTTATTAATCTTAAATATGTTATCTGTCTAAACTTCTGAGCCAAATTTCTTCTCATTTAAATTACTTAATACATCTATCTCTCTTTCCTGCCCTTTTTGTTGCAGCAAATGAGAGCTGTCTTAGACCTGTTAGCGGAAATGGGAAACTTCTTTCTCCAGGTAAATTAATTTATTTAATCATTGTTCTGTAAGAAGTTCAATTGGGAGACTTTAAGCTTCCCTTTGTTCTTTCTTGGGAGAAGTACACACATGTAACTCCACTAATTTCCAGGCTTAACTGAAGCAGTTATGTGAGGGTTTTTTTTTTTCCAGTTTTACTGTTTATTAACAGTACCAATACAAAGCTGGAGGTTAAACTTGTATGTTCAGCATGGTTTTATTACTTGCATTCCTAATGAGTAAAACTGATTAGCATACTTGCTGTTGTTTATTGACCACTGGCCATGTGGTTCAAGACTGGGAATTAGCAGAAAGTTCTGTTTCCCATACTTATTCTATAAATTGAAAAGTGTCTAAATGTTCTGTTTTGAATCACGTTTAGTATATTACACAGCAGCTTTCTGAGTGTTCCAGGAAGCAGAGTAATTTTCTAACTTGTATTTCCTGAAACTAAATGTGTTAGAGTATTGACACGCAAGGTTGGATTTCGGAACAGCTTGAGCAGCAAACTTGAGTCCTGTGGTTATGGAGGAAGCACTGTTAGGTTCCTCTTTACTGTCAGAAGGCAGCTTGTGTCTATAGTTTATGAAGCACACTGAATAACGTGTGGATTTCTGCTTCTGTAGGAGTGGAGGAACATATTCATGCCATAGCCTGCTCTTTTATTTTGATGAGCACGTGACGCCACTCGTCACTATATAACTCTGCTTCTGATGGCCAGTGTTCAGCAGAAAAGGACTCCCAACTTTGCTTTTGCCATTGTTGGGGCAGTGGTGAGAAACTGAGTGGATCAGCTTTGTGCTCGCTGGGAAACATTTTCTGTGTCTTTGCAATTTTACATTACAAATATTGCGTTAGTAAAACATGGCCAGGAAGCCAAGGAGAAAGTAATTCCCCTCCATTCAGTGTTTGTCAGACATCTGGAGTGTTGTGTCCATTTTGGGGGCTCCTGAGCATGAGAAAGAAGCCCTTACAAACTAGAGCCGGTCCAGAGGAGAGCATCCACGATGGTCTGGGAGCTGGAACATAGAGATAGGAGGGGAGCTGAGTTTTTCCAGCCTGAAGAGGAAGAGGCTTGGGGGGAGGGAGGAGTAATTGCCGTCTTTAACTCCCTAACGTGGATCTGTAGAGAATGCAGAGCCAGATTCTTCTCAGAGGAGCATATGGAAAGGATCAGAGGCAGTAAACACAAGTTTCAGCAAGGGAAATTCCACCTGGGTATGGTGATGGGGGGCGAAGGAATTCACAGTGGGAGTGGTCAAACAATAGACATGGAATCCTGGGAAGCCGGAGGGTATCTATCCCTGGAGGTGTTCAGAGCTTGACTGGAAAAAGTCCAGAATGAAGTGATCTGACTTCAGAGCTGGTTCCGCTTTGAGCAGAGGTTTGGACCAGGCAACCTACAAAGATCCCTTCCAACCTAAATTCTTCTATCACCCCATAAACCAGAAGTGGTGGGGAGGAACCCTTATACAAATACTGCTTTGCTGTAGTCATAGGAGGCTTACAGATCTGATGCCGACACTGTGGAAGCGGAAGTTCTCTAAGTGTTCCTGAACATTTTTATCTTACTCTAAAGAGCAACATAATAGAATGGGTATTTTCAGGAAGCAGCAGCTTATGATGTTCCCTGTGTTTTTGTCCTCCCTGAAGTGCCTGAAGATTATACTGTCAAGGAAGCGGAACTGAAAATGGGAAGCTTGCTAGGGCTGTGTCATGGGAAAGCTCCAACTTCCACTCAGGTATAGTAGTGCTGTGACTGAAGAGAGTGTTGTGCTGCTTTTATGCTTTGCTTACATTTCCCAATATTTCATGTAGTCCTCTTTTTATCTTGTAATGGTTGTAAATGGCATGGAAAAAAATGCTCAGTGACAACGAGAACGATACTTATCAGCATGAACGGTCACACCATTTATCTCAGTTGCAGAAAACCAAGCGTATATACATGACCAGTTAATATAGCTCATTTGACTAATGGTAAATCATTTATCATTCGCCTGTTTGTGCTTGTCCAACTTCTGTGCTCTGATGCGCGTATACTTTTGTAAAGAGCATAAAGTAAGAAAAGGGAGATCTTGCTCTTGATATCTACAAGTTGCAAATATTCAAGAAAAAAAATAGTTGCATATTTCTAAAGATCAGAATGCTAGCAGGTTTTATCTCTCATTTGCAGCAGGTAAGGGTATACAGTTGGTTAATGAAGCTCTACTGATGGCCGTAACTCAATTGCATGTGCTCCTCTGTCCTGCTTAAATTGTTTGCTTTAGCCCAAGGGAGTTTCAGTGCTGTTTGACTGATGGCAGGCTTGCAATAGCTAGTGTGTGTGTGCATTAGGAGGGTTATTTCACAGTACTTCCATACTTACATATGTATTCTGATAGTTTATATTTGCTTTTTTAGCTCTTCTTATATTTTATTGTTGGGAGTGACCAAAACACAAGCCCTGAGATGGAAATAGTTGTGGAAGAGACTGCCTCTGTCAAAGAGGTAAGTCTAGCTCTTGAAAGCCTTTGCCATGTCTGGGTCAGGTCTGCTGCTTCTGGAGAACTTTGCTTTATAAAGCATGTGTCACTTCAGGCCACCAAGAGACACTGAGGCAAAGGAAGTGTTTCAGCTCCAAAAGGCATGTGGGAAGAATGCCTTGATCTTTCACCAAGTAGTAGAGAGACATCCTTAATTATTCCCCAAGGATGAACATAGCCCGACTGCTTCATGCCTGGCTAGCCGCTCCTTTTATATACAGCAGTCCTCAGCATGGTACGCAATCGTGGCAGAGCCTGCCACAAATCTCATGTAGCTCATCAAACTCTGAGCGCAAGAATTGGAGTGAGAGGAGTTAGGAAGAACTGTGCACACAGTGAAGGAAGCAGTTCTCAGTACTGCCAATCCAGACTTCTGGCACAGAGTGCTAACGTCTATGAGTAGTGGCTGGAAAGTGTTGAGTTACAGGTTTGATTTCCAAAAGGTACATTTTCAAACTCTGGGACAGAATTTGTTGAAGTAAAGCAACAAACTGACAGCACAGACTTTTTTTTTTAGCAGTGTAAAAGCTGACTCACCTGACATAGTACATTTCTTGCCTGAAAACAATCTCATACTTGAAGGGCTTAATATATAGCTCAAATATACCATGTTTGTGTAATTACATTGTTTTTAGGAATTGACCAGGAATCAGTCACTCAGTTTTTATGTTGGAAAATTCTAGTGTAGATTGGCTGAAAACTTCTGCTCCCAACCTATGCATTGAGGCAAGTCTCACCATATGTTTCTTTTTTCAGTGTCTAAATTTAATGCTGGAAAAATCTGGATTATCAGGTTAGTTGTATTATATTGTTATTTAATGATTTATCTTTTTTTTAAAGGAATTTCCAGATATCTAAGATAGCTCTTGCTACCCTAAAACTTACAAATCATAAGTTTGTTACAACGATCTATGTATCATTGTAATGTGAGGAGAGGAAAGAATTATAAGCTTGCAGCTGTGCAGTTGCCCTTGAAAATCAGTTTCGAGCTTTCGATGTAATCAAAATATGGCAGAATTCACAGTTCCTAGACTATTTGCTTGAGTGCAGGTGGAGGTGCTCGACTGTTTTGACAAGATTTGCTATCATAGTGGGAACCACTCCATTAGACAAACTGTAAAAAATAATATTTGATTGTTTTTGTAAAAACAAGTTATTCAAAATGAGATCACAATTTGGCCATTATTTGGGAATCTGAGCAGTAGCAGTTCTTGTTAATGAGCTTTTACATGAGGATTAAGGAAAAGATCTAGACAGCACTAGCATCACACACAAATTTCCTGGCTGAACAACAGGTTTACTATCAAGAAACAATGGTTCTGTTTTTATTGCTTTATTTGATATTACCATTTTTGAAGAATTGATTTTGGCCTTGTGTAGAGATTCATGATCTGACTCCCCTCATTCAAAGGAATGTCAGACTTCAGTGGATTTTGATGGTCTTGTTTAAAAAGACTACAAGGGATTTTTTTTTCCCCACGGAATTTATTGATGAGATTCCTTCTGGGCCTGGGTTTTTTATAGTTATGAAAGTTGAATTTTGTACCTTGCAAAGAATAAAGTGCATTTCATTGGTTATTTTGGTCAAATTAAAAAGTTCAATTGTATTCGTTCCTTCTGTACCTGGTGCACTATCTGTGTAGGTGCTAAATCTAAAGTATCGTAGTTTCTGGACTACACCATCTCTTTTTTTTTTTTTTTTTCTTCCCCCGTGTG
>VYXH01002486.1:86259-142522 GCA_013397275.1 Burhinus bistriatus | reverse complement strand
ACTCCAGATGCGGCCTCACCAGGGCAGAGTAGAGGGGGAGGATAACCTCCCTTGATCTGCTTGCCACACTCTTCTTGATGCACCCCAGGATGCCACTGGCCTTCTTGGCCACAAGGGCACATTGCTGGCTCATGGTCATCCTGTTGTCCACCAAGACTCCCAGGTCCCTTTCCACCAGGGAAATCAATTAAGTAGGTGAGGAAGAGATGTTTATACAAATAAAACTATTTCCAAACAGCAAAGTGTTTCTAGGGTCTGGGGAAGGACATGGAGATGGTACTTCATTCAATTTGTCAAGAGTTGTGTTTAAAAAACCCAAACAAACAATAACCAGGCAAAAGAACCCCTTAACACTTACTAAGAGTTTTGTAATGTTTTTTTGAAACAACATTGTTGGCTAATTAGTTTTCCGTGTATATGGTTTTCGGTAGGTGACAACTGGCATTTGAGAAGGATTGACTGGTGCTATGAAGCAGGGGAAGCATTAATTCAGGAGGTAAAAGATTCCTATTTTTGACTTGAATCATGCAGTAGTTTATTTACACCATTTTTCTGTAGAGACTTTCCCTGAAGAGAGCTGCAGTAAAGCAAATGCATAGTGGTTTTGTGTGTGCTACATTAGGACACATTCTGTTTTATTTTCACAGGGCCTTAGGAAGACAGTGTTGGGATACCTATGGTTAAAATGTAAATCTTGTGCACCTACCTCTTATTTTCAGGGACTAGGATAAAGCCATATCCACATAGTTTTTTCTAAAGTCTAGGCTTACAGTACTTTAAAGATACACCTACAAAGAAGTGCGAGGTGTTCAGCTGGTGAGATGTGGAGGTGCAAAGGCAATCCACAGCTCAACAGGATGCTCTGGAAGGACCCCTGCAGAGCACGCTCCTGTAGGTGCAATACTTGTGTACAGCTGCAAAGCTGCCTCCAAGCAGGGGGTGTTAAATGGGTATTTCTGTGCTCTTTGGTGGAAAAGCAAAACATCTCGGACCTTTGGCATGCGTGGCTTGAAAGGCCACCAATGTATACTTTAGGAAACAAAGCACAAGAACATGTAGACTTAAAAGTATACTGTACTTTCTCTTCCTACAGAATGCCACTCTGAAGGAACTTAATGTTTGCAGAGGAGATACTTTGGTTATAACTGAAGGAAAGCTTCCACCAAAGGTAAAATGAGAGAGATTGTGGTTTTTTTAGTCAGCTGACAGTGTCTGGAGACTTGAGTATGCTAGTAGTTTCTTTTTTTTTCCTCTTGCTTATTTTAAAAATATTTCAGTTGAACAATTCTAGTCAGCAATAATGAATAAAGCTTTTTGTAGTTTTACAGCTTTCTTGATTTCAATCAACATTTATAATGTTGTTAGTCTGTCTATATTTATTCTTCTTTCAACTTCTGCAGTAAAAGGTTTGCCCATTGCAGCTCCTTTGCCTACAAGTATGTTAAGGTTGACACATCTACAGGAAATCAGTATTTCTGGCACGCAAGGTTCTTGTGAAGGCACAACTCTTTCTTATACTACTACTTCCTCACAAAACCATAAAAAAAATTAATAGAGGAACTGAAGTGTTTGCCTTCAGTTCAGATTTGTACTGAGGAGGGCATTTGAAAACGGAGGATCCTACTGGGAGACCTTCTTGTCAGCGATGGTTATACAAATGGAAGGATTCTTTGCTAACAAACCGCAAGCAGTATCATAGGATGGTTTGGGTTGGAAGGGACCTAGTTCCAATCTTTTGCTACACCAGGTTGCTCAAAGCCCTGTCCAACCTGTCCTTGAACACAGACACGCACAGACACGCACAGACACGCACAGACACGCACAGACACGCACAGACACGCACACACCCCTACAAGGGACCTTAATGTTGAAGGCCAGCACTTCTTCCTAGCAGACTTGTGGTTGTCTGTTTCTCCAGAGGAACAGCTGTCTCATTTAACTTCTTTGCTTGATCTGTTGCTGTTCTTCACCACGGAGAGTCTGGCTTCATCTTCAACAACCCCCGTCCTCAGNCTTCAACAACCCTCGTCCTCAGAGTGAAGGGATCCTGCCTCCACGCCCCAGGGACCTCAGAGGCCCTCTGAGGGATGACTCCTGCTGCCTTGGCAGAGCAGCCTGGCAGAAGCCATGTCATCTGGTCCCCTTTTCTTGAGGCTCAGAGCACAGAAGAAGGCACCCCTTCAGGAGGGGTGGGTGTAGGGGAATAGGAGAGAAGGGCTCACACTACCCATGGCAATCAACAAAATAATTGCTGATTGCCAGGAGATGGAATGGGTGAGCCTGCATGATGGCTGGGCACAGAGACTGGGCCTCCCAGGTGATGCCATGTGTGGAGGCTGGGCCGGTGGTCAGGCACTGGCTGGGCACTCCTGCACTGGTGTTGGCATGGTGTAGTGGTGCCAGGGAAGCCATGCTGGAGGTGGATCCACTCCCATCTACTCTTCTTGGTCTTAAGGTGGATCCACTTCCATGGGCTTTACACCATTAGCTCTATGAGGGGTATTAGAGAGCCTCAAAGCTCAATTGTGGGCCAGTTGCCAGGGTCCCAGTATTTATAGGGCCCAGAACAGAAAGCAATAAGGTGGCTTGTAACATCAGGAGGCGGCTGTGATGGTGATGCGTGTGGCTAAATATGGCTGTTTTGGGAGCTGGGGGGCCCATGACCTAAAAGATGCCCCAGTGTGGGTCAGGGCCCGTTTTCTGGGCATCACTCCCCTATGCCATTCTGTTGCCCCTTGGGCACCGGAACTGCCCTCCACCTCCCCTTGTGTGCCCTGGGTCCTCCTCATCCCATGCCTGGGGTGCCCTGGATGAGATGGCGGTAAGAGTGTTCCAGGAGGGTCAGGGATCCTCAGTGACCCCCAGCCCACCTGGCTTCCTGCAACTGGTGCAGCGCCGCATGCCCGACAGTGGCTAAGAGGAGGCAAAGCATCCAGACATCCCAGAAGTGGTTGAAAGGGAGGCAAGCTGCCCTGCACAAGGTCTCCCAGTGCTCTCTAAAAGAATTGCTGATTGCCAAGTGTTGCACAGGCTCTTTTTCTCCATCCCCCAGCCTGCCCCTGGAGCGTGGAGAGGTGCCATCTCTTCTGCCCTGAGGGAAAGGGGAGAAGAGGGCCTGGCATCCTTGGGGCTGCGCTGCCGGAGCAACATGAGGAGCCTCTTGGAGGCTTTCTTTGCAAGTGAGTATCTTCAAAAATAACATCAGTCAGGTCTGTCCTGGTTTGAGGTAAAACAGGACCAATTTTGTTCAGTAATTTTACTTTTTAGCTAGGCCTCTTCTAACTGCTGAAATTAACGGCACGTTGTGCAGAAAACTGTTCACTCTGAGTGATAAGACCCATGTTCATAGTTGATGCCAAGTTGATGCAGAGAGGCTCTTGCTTATACTTATTGCTATAACATCCAAGTCTCCGTTGGAGGGTTGGAAGTGGAAAAGCGTAGAGGGGGCACAGCTGCAGGGAGGAACGGACAGGACAGGTGACCCAAAACTGACCAACAGGGCATTCCATCCCATCTGCCTCATGCTCAGTATAAAAGCTGAGGGATCAAAGGGTCAGTCCTCTTTTTTCAATGGCCGGCATCTGAGGAGGGCTCTGTCTCTGCCTTTCATCCCGATCCTGAATCCAGATCTGGAATCCAGTTCTCATCTGTCACTGAGTCCAGTCTGGGACTTCCCCCCGTGCCTGCTGGTGATATGATTGTCATCCTGGGAGCTTGATATGGTTTTGTATATGTATTTCATTATTTTCTTTGTTATTATTAATATTTCATTGAAGTAGTTTAGTTCCTTCTAAACTCTTAAGTCTTTCTTTTTCTCTGTCTCTCTCTTCTGCCTCTCTTCGAAGCAGAGGAGGAGAGAGAGCATCTGTCATTCCAGCTGATGAGATCAATCCGGCCCAAACCACGACAATGTCCTAGGACAAATTTCAACTGTTGAACTTTGCTAAAAGATTATCTTCTAGGGATGGTTGTAAGGGGAGTTATGGGAGGCCACCAATACAGATTATTCCTGTTGGCATGTTATAGGACTAGCTACAGTCCTAATCTCGTTTGACAGCTGTGGGTATACCTGTCTCCATTTCCATCAGCCCTTTCCCTCTGAACCTGTGTGTTCACGTAGATTGTACTTTTGTAATTCTTGTGACAAAGCTTTTGTGCAGAGATGTAGTGGTCTTACAAGATTTCTTGTTTATCCAGCAAATTTTTGAGTTGTTCATAAAGCATACGATCTTTACCCTCTGTGTGGATTTCTTAAACCTCAGATTTTTGCTCTGCATAGACAAAAGTCTCATATAAGTCACTGCCTTCACACCCTGGCATGTTTTCCTCAGACTGTGACCCAGCTATGGCTGTGGAGGGGAAGGAGGGAAGTAACCACACTTGCTGTCTTAATGACCAAATACAAGAGACATGGAAGAACATAGGTCTGTACGTGCATTGTGGATGGACTAATCCACTTGGTTCTAAGAGAGAAGCAGGAATACAGTTATTAATACAAAACAATGATTTTGCAACATTTGATAGTAAATGCAGCAGTGTTTTAACAAGATTCGACGGCAAGGCACACTTGGGTTATTTACTGCATAGAGGACAGAGTCAGAACTGTCAGGGAGACCCTCCCCTTCAGTCATGAGGTTCAGAGAGGACCCCTTTGCTTTCTAAACTACTTCTCAGTAGTCTAGGTGCTGCTGGATCCAATCCTAGTCCCAGACATGGTCAGTGGTTTATGTCTAAAGGATTATACATGTGCAATCAATGTTTTCTTTATTGCTTGGCTAAGAGTTCAAAGTTTAATATGCTATTAACCACTTACTGAGGATCTGTTAGGGCAAGGAATCTCTCAATCTTGAGAAATAACCTTCATAGGCATCTCCACCCATGGGCAGATGCTGGAGCTCCCGCTGCCCTACAGGATTGCTCCCAGGGCTGTCCACTCTTTATAGAGTAAGATGGTTGAACTATAGTCATATTTGCATACCAGCAAGATCTAGGAGTCCCTGTTCCAGACAGTGTTTGGCTACTATGTTGCCGTCCATCCCCAAAGTCGAGGTGCAGCCATCGTGACCCCTACTGTTGGTTGTGGCTTGAGCACAAGCCTGGGTTGGGGGGTGCCACCGCAGCACCTGGCTCTATCCCCTCCTCAGCCGCTGAAGTATAAGGCATTGTAAGTTGAAACAGAAAGCTAAAAGACTTTGCAAGAACCTGTGGGCAGACAACAGGGATCTTAGCAAGTCCATGGTGAATAAAGCTTCATAAAGTAAAACCAGGTATTTTTAATACACTTGCTCTGAGAAAAAAATGTGGTATAAGAGCTTACAGCAGCAGTGCAGTGGGTGTTGACAGCCCAGTTCAGAACTGCATCTGAAAGAAAGCAAGCCTCTCCTGCTCAGGGAAGGAGAAAGGTATCAGTGTCCCTTCCTGGCTGTGCAGAGCAGGTAAGAAAATTGGGATGTTTCTGAAGCGGCAGAGCAGCATTGGAGTTAGTGAGCTTAGACAAATCAGGCTTCCTCTGGCAAGGCCATATGTGTGTCCGAATCTTCAGACAACGGTGTCACTGAGTTGCATCGGTCATGTTGGATGCCAGGACAGCAGAGCCAGGATGGGAATGTTAGGCTGCATGAGGCTGGATTTTTGTTCACTTTAGTCCCCTGAGAGTTGATGATGTGTAATGTTGGATGAATGTCAATGACTTTACAAAAGCTCAGATTTGAACAAGTCTTCCCTTTCTTTCTGAGATGAAGGTAAAATTTTTCATTGTGTTGAAACACATGAGCTACTCAGTACTTTCTTTTCACTTTTCAGGGTTTCCTGAAAATACCCATCTGGTGGTTCAAGTCTTTGAGTCATATGAAACATGGAGAGAATGCACAAGACCAAGTGAATGGGATGACCTGCAAGATGGATGCTTTGCAGGTGTCTCCTGCAGGAGGTGATCTTGATCAGTTTTTGAAAGGAATTGTATGGCCTGATTGTCTGTGATTGCAGCGAGGGCTTTGAGTCAAAACCAAAATGTAAATCCAAAGCCTTAAAATCCTCCTGAAACCTATGAGTCACCATACAAGTTTCAGCAAGTTTATGGTGAAAGGAGCCACTTTGAAGACAGGGCCACAAATGCTGGATAGTACTGTTCTGATGTTTCTTAGCTATATTTGGTCGAGGATAAGACCTCCACTAAATTCTGAAGCAGGGCAGTTTACTTGTACCTGAAAGCAGTGGCAGTATTGTAAAGCATCTACTTAATAAGCATACAAGTGATTGGCTTCAGATGCCAGACTCCTATTATCACATTTAATTAACTTCAGGCTATGTTAATTTTTGAGAACCTGTAAAAAGAAGTGATGAGTAAATCTTACATAGCATAAAAGACATTACGTTCAGTATTTTAACCTGCATTTATTCTTTTAAGTTCCAATCCAAATCAAAAATCAGCTAGGATAGGAAAATCAAGTGAGGGTTGAGAAGAAAAAAGAAAATGAAGCAGGGACAACTGTGAATTGGAAAATGGGAAACAAACTGATTCTCCTTTCTACAGGAAAAATAATATTCTTCCTTTGCTACTGAGTTGTGTTGCAGAGTAGTACCCCTCTCCTTTTAGAAGATTTATTTTACATTTTTCTCCTTTTCTCTCAAATGTCTTCTGAGTTTTACTTTCTCCCGTGATGATTTCAGTAGCATAGGTAAGAGCAGATTTAACTTTCCTTGCAACACGCTCTACATTTCAGAGTCCTAACCAATAATTAATACTATTTACAAATGTGAATAACTGGTCTTAGTTTTAAAATTTGCAGTATAGGTTTAGTTGGAACTCTTCCTGTTTGGCAATTAACAGAATGTATTTTATCAACTGTATATTATGTTTCTTGAACTGCCCTCCAAAAAAAATTGAGGTCAGGTCCCTTCTGTAGGTGAAATCTCTCCTTGAAGTGACTGTTATCTCTTAGGGTGATAAACAAAGTCGTGTTGACTCTTCCGTTGTTTCTTTCTTCCTTCACCCTCTCCCTCCATCTAAAGATTCACCAGAACACATCCACACAGACACGGAGCTTTGTTACGCTGGCAGTATAGAAATAGCGGGAGAAGCTTCTTTGGAAGATCTGAAGATGCAGGTTAGCTGTTCTCCTGTATTGGAAATGTACAGCAACACTGTGATTAATTGAGCTCTATTAATACCTATTTTTTATTTCCTTTTCCCTTGTCTCCAGTATGTTCTGATATGGCATTTGCTTATATGCCATGTTCAGTGGTAAGTACCAAGAGGCAGTTGGAGCATGTAGCTCAGAGACTTGTCTCCTGCAGTTGCCATTCTACCTGTCATGTGTCCTGACCAGCAAAAGCCTTGTTGCACTTCATCTGGAACTTTGGCTTGCAGCCCTATCTTTATTTCACAATATAAAAATTATTCATGAGAAGCACACACATACAAGCACTTCCTAAAAAGCCACTTCCCATTTCCACATTGTTCCTGTATTAGTTTTCTCCGTCGAGGTTGTTTTTTTTTTTTTTTTTGGTATGTTGAATCTAATGAATAAAGAATTGCATTTGATGCACAGAAGGTCATGTTTGTCATTCAGGAAGGTATAGCTTAGTTTCTTTGACCAGAAACTAAGGTGCCTTTTCATGCTTTTTTTAACCATAAAAGTATGAGTTTAATACAGTAAAACCCAAACCAAAACAAAAGAAAGGCAAAAGCAAAAAACCAAAAACCCAACCAAAAAACCCACCCCAAACCCACAAAAAGACATAAAACAGTCCTATAATAAGGCTCTCTGTCGTTTAGCCAGTTGGCTGTGCTACTTAAACTGCATATGGTAAGATATCTCACCTGATTCTGATCCATACCAACACTTACTCTTTGGGCACAACTTCAGTTTCAGTCTCAGTCTCTGGCAAACAACTGCTGTGAAAAACTGACCATTTGCATCTTGTGAACAAGGAGAATTGTCTTAGCATGGAAAGAGTATTGTGTGCTTGATAAGAGCTTAGAGGAGCTTGCTCTGCACTTTGCTAGAGATTGGGGTCATGATTCTGTCAGCCTCATTCTCTCCCAGCTGTACAAATTTTGGTTAAAAAAAGAAATTCAGTGCTTTTGAAACAGAAGTTGAGGAATGTTGGGAGGGAGTGAAGTCCAACTTGCTTTGAGATTGAAAAGCGAGTATGGCGATCATAGCCGCTACCTGTAATTCACAAGCAACAGCTGGTGTGGAATAAATCTAAATACCGTGCCCGATTTCTGATTGCTTTAGTATTGCATTGAGAATTAATCAAGAGGTTTTCTTTCTTCCAAGGAGACTGGCTACTAAAATTATTGAAGAAATGGTTTTGGGTTTTTTTCAGGCTATGACCCTACCATACTGCCAGGAGCAGATTGTCCCACTGCCCTCATTTCTCAGAGTATGGACAGTGGACAGTAAGCGCCCAGGAAAGCTTTTACGAAACAACAAGCAACGACTCAAGTAGGTTTTGTACTGAATGCTCAAGTAGCATTGCATTGGATTGTGGGATGGATTGGTGGAGAAACAGATCAGCTCAGTCAGATGTCAACAGGAAACTCATTTCTGGTTACTTCAATTTTTTACCAAGCTGTTTTTTAACTTGAGAGCTGTGGAAGGGAAGGGTGTGCATATAAGTCGATCATATCATGCTTATTATGCTATATAAGTCAGGTGTTTTAAAATGCCATTTTTGTCCTTTTCTGAGTTTTTTTTGTTTTTGTTCCAATAGCCTCTTGCTTTACTTTTCCAGATAAGCAGAGATCTACTTGACTAAAACAGTGATTTTTCTTCTTGGGAATTTAGAATATGTGACTGGAAAAATGTGTATAATCTTTGTTTTGTTTTCAGTGACTATAAGCTGGGTGCTCGAGTGGAAATCTGCATAGAAGCTTTGCAAAAAGAAGAGCATCTAGGGTAAGATCTCAGGATACTTATTTCTTACGGCAGTGTGTTTGAGATGAGACTTAATTGAGTAGCTTTAAATTAAATACTGTCTGTCAGGATTTCAGATAACGGTATGTGAGAATACTTTGGAGGCTATTTTTTGTTTTCCACAAACAAAAATGAGAGAGGGCAGGAGGGAGTGAAAACTGGGAATTCTGGATTCTGAAAGCATGACTCACAAGAACAGTCTATTTTCTCTTCCTGATGACAGCCCTCATGAGCTGCTGCTTCGAGTCCAGATGGGCATACCAGGGGAGAGGGACTACTACGACTCAATGGATTTGGTGTGGGATATCTCCAAAGAGTGCACAGCCTGGGCACTGAGGCAACGAGTGGCTTCTCACTATTGTCTCCCTGTAGATAAAATTGAAATAGCCAAATACTTCCCTGAAAAATTTGAGTGGCTGCCAATATCTAGCTGGGTAAGATCCCAACCCTTGTTTTGAGGGAAGTACGTGTTGGTTTGTGCTGCACTTCTTGAGCAAACATATTTAAACAGATTTCCAAAATCTGCCGTGGACAAATCTTCTGTTTTGATTTTATTCAGACACAGCAAATTTCAAAGAGGAAACGGAAGAAAAAACAGGAGAGTTTACAGTCAGCGCCTTATCACCTGAAAGATGGAGATATCATTGGGGTGAAGGTAAATTAACTTGGCTTTAATTGTTGCACAAGGATTAGGTTCAGGCACTGCATACTTTGCAGTATCTGAATTTCTTCCTGGTTTTCCTGCTTCCTGCTACATCTCTGTGAAAGTACTGGTACTCTGGACAATACATTGTGTGGATAGGAAATTTGTTGCTACTGGTGTTTTTTCTTCCTTTTCTCCTGTTCTTTATCAACCTGATGGAAGTTTCATGCTTTTCCCCTTCTATCGTGGTACTGGCACTAGAGGGCAGTACCAGTTAGAGGTTCTTGTGCCACTCTCAGCCAGTGCAAGCAGTCAGTTTCTGTTCTGCGTTTGAACGCTATCCAGAAGAAACAGGATCTCTTTTCTTGCCCTCATTTTATTGACTTTTTTTTTCACCAACTCTGAGTAAAATCCAAGAACAGCGCCCTTTAAAAACCATACTGTAAATTTAAACCCATTACATCTTCCAAAGAATTATTACAGATCTATTTCATTATTTAAATAAGAATTGCAGAGCAGCATATTGAGCTCTGAATTAGCAATAAGGCTTATTTAGGAGACCTCTGAAAGAACGTACTTACTGGATTTTAAAGCAGTAGGCAAAAAGTCTGATGTCCTGTCCTGATGCATTAGACTATGGAGAGAAATAACGCAAATTCACTGTTAAATGCAAAAACTAGAGAGGAGTTTAAAAAATGTTTCTACCTTTTTGAATGTTTGCCACCTGGTTAGCTTGAAGTTAATTGCTATAAAACTAGTTTAAGGAAACACACTTAAAATTAATTATGTGAACTGAGTAACATGGGAAGTAGTTTTGGTAGATGAAAACTATAAGCTCAATCATTTTTCACAACAGAATCTTCTCCTTGATGACACTAAGGACTTCAGCACAGTAAGAGATGATGTTGGAAAAGAAAAACAAAGGCAGCTTGCATTAGAAAAAAAGAAAAGGTATTGAGTATTTACACTTATTTTTCTTTAGAAATACGCAAACTGTTCTTTGCTGCTTTTCAGACTAGCTTGATACCTGGATAATTTTTTGGGACAGTGCTGTCAGAGCACACAATTCCAGTAGTCCTGAAGGAAGTGCTCAGGTAATTTGAACTCCTGGCTTTAAGTGCCATGTTCCTACACCGAGCCTTAGTTTTTTCTCTTGCAACACACTGCAGAATTTGTCATGGCCTCTGGAGATGAAAAATGAACCGCTTGGCTGTACTGGCCCTGCACAGGTTGTGTGAGCTTGCAATGTCACTCTTACAACTATGTGGAATTAGGTTCCAGTGCAGACTCATGCTGCTATCGGTGCTAAGGCTCAACACTAATATTAGGCATCTTAATTTATTTTTTTTTTTTTAGTAGTCAGCAAGCCGAACGCTTACAGGACCATGTTTTCTCTGAGGGGAAGCTGAGCATTAAGCACCGTAAACCAGAAGTGGCTCTTTCTATCAATGTGGGAGTTTTCAGATAGCACCAGGAGATGATTTGCTGACCAGACCATGCTACCAATGTACTCAGTTGGAATGGAGTACCTCAACTGGACCAGCAAGAGGGTCAGTCCCAAAGTGTCTTCAGGAATCACAGAGACAAACTGGATATAGGATTCAGGATAACTCTGATTTTCTTCTAATCTCTCTTGGGGAATTGCTTTAGCATCCCTTTATCAATGTGGTACTTACTCTCAGGCTAAGTAAATGCACTTTATCCATGAGAAAATGGATTAATGTATAACGTTTTGGTGACTGTTTTGTAATCACCCTAAATGCTTTTTTTTTTTTGTTGGTCAGATGCTGATGTCTTGCACCATCACTACAGAATTTGCTGGGGTTTTTAATGCAGTCATAAAGATCTCTTTTTAGAAATATTTTTCAATCTCTGATCACTGAAGTTACTCGTGATACTAGAATTTGCTTTTGTCTCTATAAAAACTTAAGTCTGTAGTAGCTTGAGTCAGATTTCAGGAAAGAAGGAAATGTGGAAATCTCTGGACAAAGTGTACTAAATTGGCTCAAAAAAGGGCAAGTTCAGAATTTGTCAAGCTCTGAAACCTGAAGACCTTTTGTGATATGGAAAAACAATGTGGTAACTTTATGTTTTAAAGTTTCTAGGGCTATTTTGTTGTCCTTAAGCTTCATTAACAAACAAAAGGGATGGAAAAAATTGGCAGAGCTGATGTTTGGTCTGAAGTGGGTTTTACTGTACTCAGGAAAAAGGCTTGTATTTATTTTCAGTACTGTTATTCATTCAGGCATGTTTTGAATGATAAAGTGAAAATGGAACGGTGGAAGATAACACACAAGCATTTCTGTGCAGCAGTGATGTGCTGGTGGCATCTAATGTGTTTGCCTTTTGTGGCTGGGAACCTGTGCAAATGGATTGCCATATCAAGTGAAGTCTGTTACCAAACACAATGCAGAGCCTTGTTGAACGATACAAATGTTTGGAAACCTGTTCTGAAACGAGCAAAGCAGTTGTTCAAAAATAGCTTTTGAACATAGCCCGTAGTATCCTTAATTAAAACTGTCATAATAAGAGGACAAAATACCAGTCACTTTTGGGGACTATCGTAAAAGTTTAACCTGTTTCATATATATGTAGAAGATTTTGTAGTAGAAGGTGCCAGTACAACAGACTCCTAAAATTTTGGCTAATAGGAGAAGATCTCCCCTTTACCCTTTTTAACAATATTCTGTTATTTCAGACAGCTTCAAGACAAAAACTGACACACTCAGCTATCAGGAAAAACAGTAAGTCAAAAGCACCTTGAAGCATATGATTAGTATTTATTTCTTTACATGTCTTTAAAGTTGAGCAGGTGCTTCTGTGCTGAATTAGGCCGATTAATTCAATAAGGGGATATTTAAATTTCCCCACTGGTTTCGTTGTAGGTAGTCTTTACTTGAATCTTGAAATCCTAGTTTTACGGATAGATTTTTCTGACTGAGGTGAGGGCAGCCAATTGCTTTCCCCATCTTATTTGTGTCACCTTCTTCCATATCAACAAGTGTTCTTGCGAGCCAGGTTTTACAGAAATTATCACACATACTGATTACCGAGGTAAGCAAGAAAGGTTTGTGCTTGCAGATTGTTCCATTGCATTGCACTTACTTTGCTGTCTCTTTAATTCCTCTAGTTCTTTATTGGGCAGCTGTACTGAGCTCAACCTTCCCGCCTACCTTTAATAACTCTAGTCTCTTCTTGAAAACATGAAGTTTTGAGAAATATAAATACATATTCCAAGTACTGACATGGGGATTTGAGTATGTGCCTTTGTTAAAGTGTAATGTAGCAGTGCCTGCACTGAACCGATCTTGGATTATTTCTAATGTTGGCTCAAAGTGCATATTTTTTTTTCTTAAAACTGTTGTGGGTCGTTCCACAATGAGAGAGTTCATTAAAAATGGGGGTGGGGAGAGGGAACACCTTTTTAAAGTGGAGTCTTTGTGATTCCACAGTTTATGATGGTTATATTACAAAGCCTGGAAAAGCTTTCATCTTTATTTTTCAATTATTCTTCACAAAATAAAAAGTCATTTCTGTATGTCTGTTTGATTTGTCTGTGCATGTCTCACCGGTACATGTAGATTGGTCAGGGCACAGCCTTCATTCAGCTTTAATTTCCAAACTTTTTCCTAAGGCAGCGTTCTGATCTCTGCAAGAAGTTTCCCCAACCCAACCGGGGTTGCACTGGGCGAAGACCTGTATTCATTTGGAGGACTGGGATTTTGATGCAAGTTAGATTTTTAGCTTATGTTTTTCCTCTTTGTCAGAAAGCAAGGTATAATATCAACTGCTCATTATTTTAACTTCCAGTTTGTGCACAAATGTATTAATCTGGTCTATATTTCAAGGGAACTAGCATAAATCATCTAGAGGACTGTGGCTCTGCACAGAGTAAGAAACATGGGTTGCTAAGGTTTCTGTCCGTTCCTGGTGCGGTCCCTGTAAAAGAGCACATGTTCAGCTCTGGGAATCTTATTATGAGAAAATTGTGTTTTTTCTTTCTCTTTTCCTTGTAACTCATTCCAGTTTGCTTAAGTGATTATGGAGCAGGAGGAAGTGGCTTGTTAAAAAGCAAAGTCCTTCTTGCTCACTTTAATTCTCCCTCGGTAGCCGCTGAACAGAGCTGTCACGTTCGGAAAGGTTTTGCAGATACAAACCCCAAGAAGGAAGAGCGATGGCATGGGGGGACGTAACTGGGACAAGCAAGCAATGGCACAGAGGCTGCAGCCTGTGCTCGGGAGGTGCTCGGGAGAAGCTCCGTGGTTCTGGGACTTGCTGGCTGCTTTGGCTGTTTCCCTGAAGGTGAAGGGGGGTGGGGGCAGGAGCGGCCTGCAGTGTGGTTAGCTGCAGCTTTGGTATTTTGCCAATACCTGCTGACATTGCCTGTAAATTGAGGAGTTGATCTTCAGCTCCTGCCTTCTGCTCTGCCTTGTGAAAGCCACCACATCTGGAGGAAACAATACCAAGCTGAGTTTGCAAGCAAGCACAGAGAGACTGAGAGGTGTGAGCTCCCAGTCCTCGAGCTAGAAAGCTAACAACTAAACTGTTACTGTTCTGTTTTCTGACTGACCCTTGGTCAGTGCAGCTCTGTGTGCTGATAAATGCGAAGGACAGGCTAATGATACAGCCCTTTCCATGGATCTTTATTACAGCCAGGCAGTGGAGGCTCATCAACTGTGCTTACTGAATGCAGTTTGCAGGTCCTGCTGCTTCTGCTCATGTTTGATCTATACTTATAAAAGCATCAATCTTCTTGCTAGTTTGTGGATTTCTTGCTAAGACAGTATCCGCTTCATGGTTAACAAATCTATAAAATACTGCATTACAAAGCTTTTCCATAAACTTTAACTGCAGACCAAAGAGATTTTGATTCTAGTGGTTGTATTCAGATGGTGATGAGTAGGGCTTAACCACCTGCTTTTGCTAAAATGTCCCTGCTAATCACTGGGGAGAAACATATTTAGAAAAAAGAAAAGAAAACTGGCTTAGGTCATTGTGCTTGCTTCCTTGCTGACAAGTTTTACTGTCATTCAGTAACTGTTACTGGTTCCACAGATCAACCAGGTTTAATTTCCTACGTGCATCTACTCTGCGGTAGCATCCCAGCCCTTGGCAGGCGTTGCTTGCTGGGCTCAGAGGTGCCTTCTGCCCCTCTGTGCTGACAACCTTCCTTATGCAGGTAGCTGCCAGGATGCTCCCTTTTGACCACCTTGGGTCCTGTAGCAGTACTCAGCCCATCACCATCCTTTCTGAACTGCTGCTGCCTCTGCTCTGAGCTCGTACCAGTCCTCCTATCTCTGCTGGGCAACCCGAAGGTTGCTTTTCTCCCCTATGACTTATCCCTCTCCTTATTTGCCCTTTTATTTGCCTCATCTGCAACTTTTCCCAGGGACTTAATCTGCTGCAGGCCTTGTCTTCGAATTCCTCTTTTAACTACTCCCTTTTCCTGGTGATCACAGGAAATCACTGTTCACACAATCATCTGTGTTTCATGCAGAAGTTGGTGAGACCACTGTGTAGTTCTGCTGCCGTACCCATCTCCTCTGGCTGCCTTTGCTGGTTGGAGCCACGTTTTGACTGTAAGCCTCCACCAGCAACCTGTGCTTATGGAACAGCTCCCGGGTGACATCTGTGAATTATACCTGTGTTCTTAATGCCTAAAGAAGTTTAACCCTCCTCCCACCCGCCAGCCATTTTACTCGTAAAGAGAAAGGTATTAGCTAGTGTGGGGTTTTTTGTTCCCATTGGATGCTCATGACAGGGACAGGCTGTGATGGGGTTTAGTTTGTTTTTGTTTTTTGGATTCTAAGTAGGTACAGCGATCATAGTTACTGTTAAACTGACACCTGTTGGGTTCCTTAACAAATGTCTAAGTTGGCTAATAAACTTACTGCAGAAAGAATACAGCTGTAGCTATCATGTGCCCATGGAGCGTATCTTCCTTTGGGGTGGTGTACAGGACCATTAAAGATTCTCCAGTCAGCATTTGCTTGCAGTGGTTTACAAATTCTTGATTTTCACATCACAGACTCAGTGTGCATGGCTGGAGGCTGAATGCACCTGGTTAACAGCCAGGTTGTGATAAGAGGGACTTGCTCAGTTCTGCATGGTATCAATTTTTTTGTTATGGTGGTGCACGTAATGTGGAGAACAAGGAGAAGATATTTGGAAAGGAAATGGGCTGATCCTTTATTTTTGTTGTTTGAATTACACAGCAAAAGTTTTAACTAATAATAATAAAATGGTTTTCTGAAATACACGTTAGTGAGTATGGCAATTCACAAAGCAATAAAAATACAAACCCTGTCTTAATATAGACTATAGTTGCATGCTTTTCTTTCTTACTATACTAAAAGGCTTTCAAAGTAACAGACTTATGGCTTGAAAAAACTTAAAAAAAATTTTGCTGTGGAAAACTCACTGCAACAAGTACAAGGTAGCTAGGTGCACACAAGACAAACTTAGAAAATGTATTTATAATGTAAGTATCCCTTTCAGAATGATGATAATTGGAGTAAAGAAGAGTTTGGACTAGCAAAGAAAATTCTTCTCTATTAATGGTGATTGTAAAGTCATTAAGATAAAGTGCTACTTAAAAATCAGTGAGCAGTGCCTCTTTCTGGGTATCTGTTGCACTGTGGGGTGCACTGCGTTCTCGTGACTCTGACTTCTCTGCAAGAGTTCTGTGAGGGAAGATGCAAGGATGGCACGTGTGTGCTGTGCTGTGTCTCTCGGCACTTCTGGGGCTGTTGTCTCAGTCTGCGTGCGTGGATTGGTGCTGCCCCTTGCTCAGAGCTCTGTGCGCAGAAGCAGCTTCACTTGTCTCATGTTTTCAATCACTATGGAGAAAGCAGAGAAAGCATGAAGATACTAAAGGTGACAGGAAAGTTTCCTACATTTTCTTCACAGAAGAGGTTTATCAAGCATTGGAACAGGCTGGCCAGGGAAGTGGTGGAATCGCCATCCCTGGAGGTATTTAAAAGATGAGTAGATGTGGTGCTGAGGAACATGGTTTAGCGGTGGTTTTGGGAGTGTTAGAGTCCAACCATCAACCTATGATCTTAAAGGTCTCTTCCAACGTAGGTGATTCTATGATTCGCACAGCTTAAGTTCAGAAATTAAAGTCACTCTGGATAGCTAGACTTCTAAAAGGTCTTAAAATATTTTTTTTTCCAATTTTAATGAGTAGTTTTGACTAGTTATTTTGTCTCAGCAACAGGTTTTGACTGCAATTAGCTTCTAGAAAATATTAAGCCAGTGATTTGGGAGAAGAATTTTTTTTTCTTTTTTTTTTTTTTCCTTTCACTGGATGATTTCAGTAACTCCTGTTGGTGGCAGAAGTGTATATAATGCTGTTTTAATCAGAGTGCAATTAGACCAGTTCATCTGATGGAATTTGTGGGTTGTACAGATGCTCTTTTCTGCATTCTGCAGGTATCCCTTGTTACCCACAGCTTTTGCATCTGGCTCATCCTAACTTGCTATGATCTTGCTATGATCAAGACCTTAGAAACATGCAGTTCTCTTAAGTGTTATTAAAGTGGGCAGCCAGGACAGGGGAGTGCAGAGACACCAACCCTTAGGAATTAATTCCAGCCCCCATGGAATATGTATTTTTAAAAATTGGTTACCTCTAGGGTGAGAAGTATTGAAACAGCTTCTGCAGTTTGGGTTATGAAGGAGACCAGCAGTGCACCCAGGTCTGCAAATACCTTGAACCAAAGCAGGTGGGGTTTAGGGGCCAAACTTAGATGGCGTTTGGAAACTCCATCATCAGGGTTCAGACACTGAGGACAACTCTCCCCATACTTTACTGCACAGTTCTTCAGAAATATCCAGCAGTGTTTTTTCCTGGAAGTCACTTAGACTAAATTTACTTAATTTGTGTTTATAAAGGGCTTTAAGCAGATTTTACTGCAGAAATAGATACAGCATTTCTCAAGATTCTCTTATAGCCTTTTCCTTCAACCACATTTCTTTTGTATAACCTTGAGATGGCTAAAAAGGGATCAGTAAAATGCCCATTTCACTCACAGGTTGAAATATCTTCTGGTTCATAAGCGTACATCCTGTTCCCATATTTGCCAGTTAGATCAGCTCAAACTGTCATAGAAGGATCTTGAGGGGGTAAAAAGTGTACAAGATACTAGATATTCCGGCTTTGTGAAGTGGGGTGATGGTGAATAATTTTGTGAGGATAAAAGGCTTTAAAATGGTGTTGATTGGTCTTTTTATGACTACCCAGCAGTTTGATGGTAAGTTTGTCTTTTGTATAGTTGTTGGTCACAGTCAGTGATGGGCCTTTGCTCTGCTCTTGGTCAGGGAGTTTGTCTTTTATCTGAGGACAGGCTCGGAGCAAGAGGCTTGTATTCAGATGTTGCAGCATGGTGTCATATAGGCAGGACCAAACTCTTAAAGGATGTATGTTAGCCATCAATAGCAGTGACATACTGTTCATTTCCACGTTCATTTCCACTAGTAGAATAAGTTTATCATGGTTCTGTTTTTAAAAAGATGGTAGTGGTTTTGGATGCCCAACTTTAGCTCCAATTGCTAAACAATTTGGTTTTTTTTCCAGTTAAGCCATTTCTTTTGAAAGTCTGGGTTATTACTACAGCTTCAGTGGTCAAAAGAATAAGAGCTATTACTTGGAGCAACATGAATTCAATGGGGACCACATAGAAGAAATGCTGCCCTGATTATTCCCCTGACACCAGAGACTCACCCACAAAGAGGATCCGAGGGACATAATGGCCATCAGGCGCCATGCTGTCATCACTGCTGGAATGCTGTCGGAGTTAGATAGTGTCTTAGTGATGGGAAACTGTCCAAGCACTAGAAACAGACTGAATCAGCTAGGCTTGCCTCATCTACCAACAGCTAATGATTCTGTTGTGATCAGATACGGAGTTTCCCTTTTCTGTCCGAGTTGTCCCATGCTAGATGCTTGGGGATGAGGACAGAAACCCCAGGCAGGTGACTTGCAAAGCCCGATGACTGGGTATTTTTTCATTGTATCAGAATACTACCTGTTGTTGGGAGTATACAAAATGGTATTTCCATAGCAATAAGTATGTGTACGTGTGGATGGAACTGTCTCCCTGTCCCCTCCTCAAGAGGAACTGTGTTGGTGTTTTGCAAACCCTGTTGTACATCTCCAGAGAAGTGGGAGAAAAAAGAGAATTTCAAATACAGCTTCAAAGCTGTGCAAAGTGAATCAATTTCTGCTCTTAATAGGGCT
Organism: Burhinus bistriatus; assembly: GCA_013397275.1. Classification (NCBI taxonomy): domain Eukaryota; kingdom Metazoa; phylum Chordata; class Aves; order Charadriiformes; family Burhinidae; genus Burhinus; species Burhinus bistriatus. Next base: position 123,714 of record VYXH01002486.1, on the reverse strand, counting down.
TATTACACTGCCCAATAAACATTTTGATCAATATTTTAAAATTCAGACTTACCACCAGATGGAGCATGATAAAGTGTTCCTGAGCCATCTGCTGGATCTCTGGGCTAGAAGCAAATGCTTTCCTTAAAGCTAAAAGAAAGAGAAATACATTATTTGAGTGGGAAAAAATTTCTGGATCACTGCTTTTCATGGTTTTTCATCATCTTATATTGATTCTAAATATACCAGTATGTCACACAAAGTTTGGAGAACTTAGTTCTCATAAAGTAGAATGCAAAAGACAGAATAATTTTCTGTCCCTGCTTGCAGGATACCTGTAACTTCAAAGCCCCAGTACAAAGCAATGCAATGGAGGTGGTGCAGTGCCTAACCTCTCTGGCTTGACACGGACTACTTTCAGGGCCTCTTTCTGGACCTCTTTCTGGACAGGATACAACTTCCTCAAGCTTTAATCACACGAGCTAATAAATATGCACGGTTGCTGGGGACTGGAGTTGGGAGTAGGTGGGAAGGAGAGCTAACAGGAGATTGGGGAGAAAGAGGATAAAGGAGGAAAACTTGGTGTCTGCCTGCCTGTTTCATAGCCATGTGTCTCTGCCAGGGAAGTTTTGACCTAGCACACATTACTGCCCAGAAAAACCTGTTTTATTCCCCAACTCTTCTCAAGGGTCCCCAGAGTATTTACTGTCTCTGTACCATTCCCTGCACGTGCTGCAAAGGCTTCACCCCAAGTGCTCAAATGCTTTGTAAGGAATGAGCACTGCCAGGGAGATTTGGATCACCCAGTTTGCTTGGAAGGATTTGCTTTACTCACCTTGGCTATAAGGACACTCTTCCAAGTGGTGAATAACCATCAGAGGCTTCTTGCTGAGACGACATTGCAGGAAAGGAGTGGAGAGGCAATTCAGACCTTTAACAGACTGCACTTGCAGGGTGTTAAGGCACTGAGTTGCTCCAGGGATATATTTACATTGTGAGGAGCAATAGCAGCCAGGCTAGTAGGGAGGTGTGGACAGAGTCATGTCCAGAGGGGCATAGCACTGAGAAGGTAACACTGGAGGCACTGCAAGGGTGTTTGCTCATCACTGAAAAGGTCACCTCTCACCAGAATCTTGTTCAGCCTCTGTACCGTACAGCAAAATTCAACTTGTATCTTGCTTGCAAGGTACAATGCACAGTCTGAGCATCATGCTAGAGCATAGCTTTGTTCGGTGTAGTTAAACGTATGAGCTGACCTAATGAGAACTGAGGATTACCTGTATTTTGAGCATGCTAAACCTTCTTCGTATGTCTGCACCCATTCAATTGCATCTCCCCAGCCTGCTGAGAGCACCCTTAGTTTATTTTCTGGTCAGTATGGATAAGGATGTTCTGCTGAATGGGGAGTTGGAGCCACACATGTAATGGGGTGGCACCAAGTAGGCACCTTCCCTCCAGGTGGTTTGTGGGTACCAGGATAGCCCCAAGCAGCAAAGAAACAGCTGATAGGGAAGGGGGTGAAACCCCAGCCTTGCTAGGGCTCAGGTGGTGGATTAGGATTACAGACAGGTATTTCTAGTCACTCAAAAGCTGGAGCCTACGGTTCCTCCCTGAACTCACGCACCCTCCCAAAGAGCCAGGCCAGGTTTGCTGCTTGCATATGGCTTCCTGCAATAAGGGATTGCTTGACAGGTGGGGGGCTAGGGAGGGTGGGGATGCAAGAGTGTTTTTAGCGTGAGGTGCCTGGATCTTACTTGATGGAGCAAACCTTGGGCCTGAGTCTGGAGCCCCTGTCAGTGGTTATAGCACCCAGCATGAGCCCTGCATCACCCAAAGAAGACCCCAGGGAGGAAGAGGATGTACCTGCTGCCTGTGCCTGACCTAGAAAGCTGACAGGAAAGCGGACAGCAGAGGGGTTGAGCTGGCTGTAGCCTGGCTGTGTGACTATGGTCTCCTGTGTACACAGCATGCATTCGTAAGGGTGGGAGCTGCTGATGGGGCTGCCTATTGAGCTCAACTTCTGAAAAGCTGATTGAGCAGCTGATCAGCAGGTGCTGTAACAGCCAGGATCTTGGCTTCGTCCCCAGCCCAGGTTTGGAGCAAAGCACCTGTACCTGTTCCCAAGCACAGAGCGTGAGGACTTCTCCCCTGCTGAATGGACCAGTGCTCTTGGCCATGGTGGAAATCTGCTTCTCAATGAGAACACAGGGGCAGATCTCCCAGCTGCTGCTCTCAGACATATCCCTGCCTGGATATATGGATGGAGGTGTGCAGTAGCCACTATGACAGAAGGAAATAGAGGTGCTTCAGGAACTGCCTTAAGCATCACAGTCACTCACCTCGAGAGAGAGCCTGAAGGGTCTGTATCTGACCCAGGCTTTCTTCCTCTTAATCAGGGAGTTTCTGGATCTTTTTCTGTGCAGCCACCATTACAGCATTGCAGAGAAGGAGGGAACACAGGAATGGAAAGGTGTGGATGCTTCTGGCTGGCAACAACTGAGAGAGAAAGGATCAACTCAGGCAGACAGAACTTGACAAATACAGAAACCTTCAGGCAAAGAAAAGAGAGGCCCACGAAACATTCATTTCGCTATTAAAAGTGGGCTGACTTCAAGGCTGACACTTGAGCAGAAGCTTGAGGAGCTTCTGGAGTGACTCTGAGAGCTTGTCTGTCTGGTTGGTCTCATCAAGAAAAAACAGCTGTATCTGTCTGCACTTATTTCCACAGCTTGCCTTGCAGCTGAATTCCAACATTTGTTGACATGTTTCCTACCACTCATTGAGATGCAGAGATAAGCTCCTCAATCCACTATGAAGTGGTCTATATTTTCAGCCAAGCATGGATCAGCCAGAGCTTCAGTTAGGTTTGATGGGAGATAAGATGGCACAGAAGCAATACAGATAGGTCAGCTCTATCTGAAGGCCTGAATGCACTTGAAGCCTGGTGGGTGACTTTGAAAATGCAGGCTGAAATAGCCATGGGGCAGCAGGTACCCTCTGTCGTGTCAGCAGCACTTTTCATCACCTGAGATCTCTATGCATGGTAGTTGTTTTTGGTCAAGCAGTCCTCCTCACTTAGGTACAGTTCAGTGGTGTAATAACCAGCAATCACATCTAGCAAAAGCCCACCAACAAGGAGCAGGTACCCTGGCAGAAAATAAATGCCTGGTCCTCCTCAGAGACAAGACAGTCTCATAAAGAGCCATTTACTTGGAACTAGTCTCTCATCTGGCAGCTCCTGCTGACACCTTGACAGGGGTGTCCTTGCTGCAGCCTCTCCTCTCTAGCCCAGGTAAGGCAAGGTCTCTTTATACCTCTGTATTTGCACAATATCTGGGTATGGACATCAGCTGAAATTCCAGGATATCCCACTCCTGCTGAGGTACAGAACAACCTTTTTACAAAAGCTTTCTTCAGTCAGCCCAGCAACATGCATTTAATTGCAGTACATTGATTTATGAAAGCATTCATGCAGATTTTATGCTAGACACACCTAGTTCCTTGGGTGTGGACCGTTGATCTCCAGGGAGAGTGAAGTCTGTGTGGTGGTGCAACCCCCCCCCGCCCCGGGTCTTTGGCCACTCGGCACTTGATGCGATTCCCCATCCCTGGGCTGCATACCAACCTAGGAGATGTCAGGCATGAATTGCAAAAGATAAAGGACCAGAGCGTTAAGGCACTCCCTTAACGCGCCTGCCTCTTGCTTCCCCTGTCACTTGGGAATATCGCTCCCTGACAGCCCAGCCCATCTGTACCTGGCTCATGGCCCAAAGGGAGTTGGTACCAGAACCTGCAGATCTAACAAGTTTTGGACTTGCACAACTGGTGGAAGGCACTGGAATATTCCATTGTCCAAGTTGGGCCAGAGTGGAAAAATACCTGATGAAAGTCGATTATCTCGGATCCTATAAGCAGCAATTCTAGTGAAGACCCTTTGAGCTCTTCTGGATCACAGCGGGCTGTGGCTAGTACCTCCCCTGAGTTGGGACGGTGTCCCAGGCAAACTTTGTGAAGAGTAGAGACCAGGGCAAGATAATCCTTCTTGAGCCTCAATTACCGCCCGTTGAGGAATGCCGATGCATTGTGAGTATTTACTCTAACTCAAAAAGGAAATTTTAACTATAGGCTAGCCTCTCATCTGTCTCTTCATTTATATGTTTATATGCATTAGCTTTATGGATGTGGATGTTCTTCCATTTTCCGTGCACGCATAGGAGTTAGAAGGGGTACCCGCTGACTCAATGAAGTCGTGAGATATTAAGAGATCCTTGATCTCAGCAGTTATAAACTGTGGTGTGTGCGTGTGTGCATAAATCTGTGTGCACGTGCTCTCATATGCCTTGTTTATATGTATATACATTAATCTGAGATCTGTGCTTTTGCTCTTATATGTGTATATATTGGTTTGGGATACCTTATAGTAAGTTAGTGTGAATCTTGTCATCTTCGAATCTATAATCAAGTTGCTGTTCATTTATTTAGATAAATCACTTTGTAAATCTTTAAATCAGTTAATGATTAAGTGCTGCTAAAACTCAATCTCTTTATCTGCCTCAAATCACAAATAAAACTGAACTGCTGCTAAATCATAACTGTGTCTGATATTTCCATCCCACGACAGTCTGCCAGAGTCAAACAGAGATACAGAGAGATACACCTCTCTTGACACCCTTCACGTCAAGAGTGGTGCAGAATCACCGTTCTTAGAAGAGGTTTAGCAAATTCCTGTAAGGAAAAAATAATAAAATAAGAAATGACAATGTAAATAACATGGTATGAACTGAACCATATCACAGTAACAGAGAACAGCAGCATAATGAGAAGGGCCATGCAAGGATAAGAGGCATAACTCTGTGGGATAAATAGGACTTTAGTTGCAGCCTAGGGAGATGGTCTTCTCCCATCGTCAATTTTAAGGAAGTGGAACACCAACTTTCTGTGGAGGGTTGCTAGGTCTTTGCAAAGTGCCTGCTGTATCAAGTGAAAAAGACCATGGTTTCCATTGTAGAGCCAGCCACTCGTCTGTTAGGAAATCCTAGCTCTGCTTCTGTATGCAGTCATACTGTGGTCTTCATTTCTACCTGCTCTGTTGTGCTGAGTAAGAGAAGGGCTCCTTGTGAGGACCCCCTTCTGGTGTCCCATAGCGTGCACTTTAGCATGTCATACTGGGCCCAGGAGGTCATGGTAGGGATGTAGAAGAGCTGGTAATACTGTCCCCCCTGTATTTCCGATGCTTGGTTACTCAACCAGAGGAATGTTTGTTCTGATGCTGTTTTGTGTAAATGCCTTTCCTTGGCAGTTTTTGAAGAAACAATGTTTGCCTGTATTTAAAGTCCAGCAGGACTTGGACTTTCAACTTGAGTGCTTGGTTCTGTTGCCTGAATGACAAGGGACAACAGCTCTGGGCTGTTTCCCAGCTAGACCCTGGGGCTGCTGATGTCTGTGGTCACAGAAGGGAGGCAAGCCCTTCTTCTTTGGAATCCTTAGTGCAAAAGGAGGGGTTGGAGCCAGCACAGATCATGGGAAAGGAAAGACCCCTTCTTTCCTTTGACTTGCCCTCCTCATACTTTCTCATTGAGCCAGTGAACCGGGTCCGAGGTGCAGAGTGTCGTATATATGTTCTCATACATCACCAGTGGTTTTCTTTTATCTCCAGTTCACTCGCAGGGTGAAGAGGCAGTATCCAGACATGGAGTGTCACAAGGCAAGCTCAGGAGCACCGCCTAGACTTCACGGGGTGTTTTACCGCCAGTGGCTTACAGCTAGCTCGAGGCAGAGGATGACAGTGGCTAGAGAGTCAACAAAATGTGCAAACATCATGTGTTTCTTGAACCAGAATGGTAATGCATGAAATCTAGATATAAATTGCATGGGAGGTTGAGTTGTACAGAGGAAGATGGATGGTCATTTCAGTAAAATTCAAAACCTCTGCTTATTTGCAAAACTAGGCTATAAAAACACAAGTATGCTGCTGTGTTCTGAAAGCCAAGCTTTTCTGATTACAAGGGAAATAAAAGCCAGCATGGACAGCTTTAGCAGAGACTCGTGAAAGGAAACTAGCACACAGACAAAATGTTAAGGGGGGGAAAAAAAAAAAAAGGAAAGGGGAATCCAGAGAATGAACTGACACTTTGTAGAGACCCAGCTCTCATGAAAGTTACTGTTTTAAATTTCAGTCATGGCAGGGCAGATAGAATAGATCCACACCATAACTGCGGGCATGATATATTACATTGCTTCAATAGGCCCAGAGGGAACTGATCTCCTGATAAAATAAATCTGATTGTGCAACACACACCTGTTAACTGCAAAATTCTTTTTATTTGATTTAACAGAATAAAGCAAATAAGCTTTTCCATTAACACTCCTTGGAGTAAACATGTTGCAGCTTCCAGGCTGCTTACTGTGGTTTGGGTCTTAGCCAATACATCAAACACACCTGGCCAACCCAAATTTAAGCTAGATCCCTGAACAGTCCCTCCATTACATATCTTAAGCAGGTAAAGAAAACTAAAATATTTTTAAAAGTTTTGTGTGGCATCATACTGAAATGATAGAAACCAGCAAGAAGTATCTATCTAGGAAATCATACAGCTCTTTCTAGTCATTATCTCCACACAAAATGTATTTAAGGTGTGTTTTATCAATTGATTGCATTGGTATCTGAAAAAGTAACTCACAAAAACAATTCACCTCATTTCTCCGTTGCTTTCCACAGTGCAGCATTCCTGAGACACAGCGTTTTTTTGTCACCTTAAGGATGGGAAGGCCACAGCAAGCCTGCTTCACACTGATCCAGGCAGAATCAGCCAGCGAGCTGCATCTGTAGCTCTGGGACACGTCTTGCGAGCTAGGTTGTTGCTATATGGCAGAGGCAGGGCAACAGAGCCTCTGCAGAGCTGGAAGTCTTACAGATACATCTTATGGCAAGCAGCCAGGAAAGGAAATGAATCCCAGGGGCTATGGCAAGCCCCAAAACAGGTATGTAAGAGGCCAGGACCTCAGCTGGCAGAAGAAAATGTTTGCTGAGATTCATCATGTATTCAGAAAACTAAAAAGGTGTAGAAGGTGCCTATGACTGTGTATTAGTTGTCACCAGGTAGGCTGGTAGAAAGAATGTCCCTCTGCCATACATTTCATCCTGTTGGACGTGGTTCAGATTTTGAAGTGAAGCATGTTTTGAAGTGTGAAGCCTGTTTCAAGAGAGATGCAGAGCACTTTAAAATGTCTGCCCACTGTGTTACAGTAGCAGATTGGAGCCAAGCAGCCACTAGCATCTGTCAGTGTGTTGCACTGGTAAGATGGAGCTCAGCTGCCTTGGAGCAGAGCGAATGTTCTCTGGAGATCTCTATCCAGTACAAAGGGGAAAGGAGTGGAGTCGGTTCAAGCAATTGGCAGCTGAACCTGAATTTTACAATCTACAACTCTGAAGTTTCATAGAATAAAATGTTTTTTCTTATTGCAAGCACTGGCTTTCTAATGCGGGACAGCAATGGGGAACACCCTTGCTGTCAAATGCCAGCTTCATTCTCCTTTCCAAACTTTGTAATTTCCCTATTGTCGTGGTTTGGCCTCAGCCGGCAACAAAGAACCAGGCGGCCACTCGCTCAACCCCCACGGCAGTGGGGGAAAATCAGAAGAAAAAGGCAAAACTCATGGGTTGAGATAAAGGCAGTTTAACACAACAGCAACGGAAAAAGGAGAACAACAAGAACAATACACTGACGGAGGAATGTACACACACGGTTACTGCACCAGCGCTCACCGACCGGACAGGGGCAGCCCCAGCCCACTCCCAAGCGGCCAGCTCCCCCCTATGGACTGGGCATGGCGGCACATGGTAGAGAATACCTGTGGCCCGGGCCAGAAAATTAACCCTATCCCTGCTGGAACAAGGACACCTAGCATTGACTTTTCTTGCAATTAGAATTATTTAGTAAGTGAAAATGAGAAATCATTAGCCCCAGAGTTAGAGTCACCAATTTCTCATGGCTTACTGGTGGGAGAACAGCTAAATATTGACATAGAACACATGGAAAATCTCACTGGTTTCCATATTGCAGGTGTTGGGCTTGTGCAATTACCTTTTAGGACAAGGGAACTATGCACATGCTGGGACTGTGTAAGTGGTCCCAGGTGGGAGCTCTGCTCACTGTGAAGTCCCATCCTTGAAGCCTGCTTTCTGAAACATTCACAAATGTCTCTGGTATGTCCATGCCAAGTGAAAATGGTTAGTTTTCCACTGCAGTGGAGATGTGCTACTAAAGCAGCAGGGAAGAAAGGGGAACCATCCACAACCCTTAGTTTTCCATGTCAAGGTTAAAAATTTGCCAGCGTAGCACAGAATGTGGATTGATTTGTCTGAGTTTATTTGTCAGATAAACCTGAGCTGCTGGTGGACCATGACTGTTCCCAGCCTAAGAGGGTGTATAGATGAGGCCTTATGAGGAGGCTTGTCTGGTAAGCAAACTCTTGTTGTCAGGAGGCGCACCTAGCTCAGGACTTTAGACTGGATACCAATTTTATGAATAATTTTGGAATGCAGAGACCCTATTTATGATGAAGAGTAAATACATGGAAATAGGCCATCTTGTAAAACAATACAAGCTGCTCTCAGGGAGTGCAGCGCATGCTCCTTGTAGTTTTGTAGCTTTGGCAACCATGCTTTTCATGTGGAGATGCTGTGTGGCAAAGCTGGTATCAGTTCTGGAGTTGGTGGCAATAGAGAGAGCCTTCACAGAATAAAGCATATCCAGCAGTGCAGACAGGATGGACTTCAACAGAACTATGGCAGCTATAGGCTGTTTTAAATCTACATTTTTTAAGGCATCTTGCAGAATCTGCCAACCAAATATTTCAGGTGTGTGCAGCATCCAAATACAACAACTTCAAATCATCTAGGAGCAAAGATGTACAGCACGACAGTAGCTGGTGTTTCACCAGTTTCCTGCTGATCTTCAAAACCATACTGTCTTCACAGTGAATTGAACTATACATTTATTAGGTTTACCTGATGGGCTGGGAGTGATTTTAATGGTTGATAGTAATCTGAAACGTGTGGGATTGCTGGACAAAATTCCAAATTCCACATTGATTAGCAGCTGAAAAGGCAAAACATGGCTTTTAAGGGGTGGTAGGAACTTAAAAGGCAAACAAACCCACAGCTGTTTAAAGGAGGAGAGGGGATTGGAGAGTTCAAGTGCATGTTGAGTGCAGAAGGCTGTCTCCCAAGCAAATGCCATTGTTTCCATGTCTTGGGCTCTTTCTGTGGACTTGGTTTGGTTGCTGTTCTTGATGTTAGGCTAAGGGGTACCGTGTGAATGTTTATTTCTGCCTCAGGAACTGATTTTAATGTAAACTTCCCAAATCCTATACCATGGAGATCGTTGGAGAAATTCCCACTTGGTTTAGAATTCTGCACAATTACAAGCTGTTTGGTTTCCTGTTACCTTTTTAAAAGTCCTAAAACTGAGAAACCCAGTGAAGCACGAAAACCTGCTAATATTTATTATACTCAGCAACAAAATCTTGTTCTAAGATAATGCACTCTATGTCCTTTCATGTTACTGATGTCTTGATACCAGTATCCTCAGGCCTGAACTAGATGTATCTTTGACTGAGACAGACAGCAGGTGCTTTCTGTTGTCAAGCTGCAGCTATATTTTACAGCAGCATTTCGTAGCTCACTGATAGGGACTGGAAACTACATATATACATGTGTGCACTGAAGCTACTGAGTTCATAAGGTTATTTGAGACTGGAGATAATATCCTGCTGTTTGTGGTATGTAAAATGAAAGAGAGGTAGGTAGCCTTACATTCCTGCTGCTGAGTATTTGGCCAGCAATATGTGCTGTCTTGCTGCATTCCAGCCTATTTATGCAAAGAAGTTCCGCTGTATTAAGTCAAACTAGTGGCTGTAAAGGTCACAGTCCCTTGCCATAGGAGGAGGCAAACCCTGGAGGAAAAGGCAGTGTGCATTGATGTCTAATCCTCCTTGCGATGGTGTTGAATGGCTCAAAACAGCAAGTTTCTCTACCACCCTTTGGGTGTTAGGATAGCTTTTGGCACATGTCAGAGATCTGTGAATCTTCTCTTGATCCATTTGGTACACTGCTTTGTCTCTTGTTGATGCTGTGTTGTCGGCTGAATTTCCTGCTGACATCTTCAGGAGGATTGGTCTCAGCTTGCCCAACGTCTGTGAACAATTCTAGTCCAAGCCCCTCAAAAAGACTAGGTCTCCAGACCAAACTTCAAGCTATATGTTTTATGGTCTTAGGGTACTACTTTCAATTCCAATGTCTCCCTTTAGGTCCACAGGGATTCATGGAGACTTTGTGAGTTGCAAGCTTTTGGTTCTTCCATTAAATTGAGCTGTGCTTCTTCATGGTACTACCTCTTCAGCAAAACAAGCATGCCAAAGGCCAAATTTAACAAAACTCCCGCAATTCCTTCTCAGGCATCTCAGACACTTCATGGAGAGCAGGTGGCAGAAATCCAGATAAACCACAAGATTCCAAAATAAACAACCCTCTTCCCCAGAGCAGCTTCTTCCCAGTTGTCTTGCTTCTTCTGATGCCCTTGGATGTAGAAGCTGTTAACACCTCCTTTTCTTCCCAGGGTCACGAGATCCTGTAGTCACAGCCTGTCTGGGAACCTCATCAAGCCACCAGTGTGCTGGGCTGGGAGAAGACAGAAATTGCTTCCCTGCAATCACCTGCTCTCGGGAATCCAGGTGTAATTACCCAGCATGAAAGCTGTCTACTTCTCTTCCTCTGCTGCAAAAATAACCTCTTTCCTTGCCTGAACTAATACCAGATAAATGTGCTTTAGTAACTGTGGGAAAGTAACAGAAGTTCAGCAAGGAGGATTGTAAATACACTCAACTGACCTGCACCTGGGGTGTTGGAAAACACATACATCACAATAATTGTTGTTAGTCTTATGTGCTTGACAAGTAGAACATCTGAACTTAGATAACATGGGCCTGTGATGGACTCAGAGGCACCTTATCGCATATGCCTGAGATTCCTGCCCTGCTGTCAGAGAAGATCAAAGCACAGTGAAAAACTATGCCTGCTTGAATCCCTGATATACAGGTGAGAACAGCAGGTTCAAGCTCTCTCTCACTAACAAGGACTCTCTAGCTATCAAGGACTCTCTTGCTCCACAGTGTTTGCGTCCCCTGCCTGCGTGCCTCTGCTTCGGAGAACCCCCAGTTGGTGAGGTATTGAGATTAAANAAAAAAAAAAACCCAACCCAAAAGATACAATTGAAGTTTCTGAGCACTGTTTATCTGCTGATTATTCAGACAAGGGGCTGGGGTGTGACTAGTTGTGTCGGACAAGTGGTTTTGGGGCTGATTCCAGGGTCTCTTCCCTCCGGCCCAGGGCCGGGGGAGGGCGGGGCCTAACCAGGCCGCCGGGCCGGTGNTAACAGAAGTTCAGCAAGGAGGATTGTAAATACACTCAACTGACCTGCACCTGGGGTGTTGGAAAACACATACATCACAATAATTGTTGTTAGTCTTATGTGCTTGACAAGTAGAACATCTGAACTTAGATAACATGGGCCTGTGATGGACTCAGAGGCACCTTATCGCATATGCCTGAGATTCCTGCCCTGCTGTCAGAGAAGATCAAAGCACAGTGAAAAACTATGCCTGCTTGAATCCCTGATATACAGGTGAGAACAGCAGGTTCAAGCTCTCTCTCACTAACAAGGACTCTCTAGCTATCAAGGACTCTCTTGCTCCACAGTGTTTGCGTCCCCTGCCTGCGTGCCTCTGCTTCGGAGAACCCCCAGTTGGTGAGGTATTGAGATTAAATTTGTTCTTTGCCTTTTGTCCATGGTTTTGTGGTTGTTCCTGCATCCTGCCTGTGTCAGCTCACACAGTAAGGTGTCTCTTTTTGTTCCCAAATCTGATTCATTCTTCCAAGTTGTATAGCAAGGCAGGCAAGCTGAAGATGTAAGTTCAAGCATGGCAGCACAGCCCCCATGCAGCCTTGTTGAAGTTCAGCTTTCAAACATTAATGGTTGCAACTGGCCAAGCAGAAAAGCAGTGTTTTCTTTCTCAGGTTCCCAAACCTGGTCAGGGAGATTGGCAGCGATGTGGAGGCTGCGGCACAGCCAGGTTTTTGCTTGTAAATGAGGGCTGCAATGGGGCGAGGATGAAGTGTGTTGCAGGGAGGGTATAGTACGGTGGCTGGTGGGAATGGGCCTTCAGGAGATGAGGATGGGTCTGTGGGGGTCCTGTGCTGTTCTTTAATGGCCATAATGGCTGTGGCCTGGCTTTGCTAGGGAGCGCGATGCAGGATTGGGCAATCCTGATGCCGGCTCCTTCTCCCCCATCCATCACTCCTACTTTGTACTTCTTTATTTCAAGAAAAAATAAAAAAAAAAAAANGGAAGAGGGGAGTCGGCCAGGCGCGGGGCTCGGGGGACGCTCTGGCGGGGGGACACCCGGGGCCCCGAGCCCGGGAGGGGGGGACCGCGTCACCTTTCCGGAGCCTGCGTAGGGCTGGGTAGCGCACGCAGGTGACTGCTGCGGGGTTACGCTCCGCGTAGCAAGTAAATCTCAGAGAGTTTAGGGTAGTGAGTAAATCTCAGCGTTTTTAGGGTGGCTGGTGGTGGTTAAGACCAGACGAGGGGTCTGACACAGTCGTCTGTGCATTTGATCTTTCGTGAACCCTGCTAGTAGGTTATTTTTCCACCTTCCATTTTAAAAAAAAACAAAACCAGTCATAATTTTTGTATTCACTGAGCTGCTGCTTTGATGTATATTTACATGTAAATAAGTCAATAAGGGAATAATGCAGAGGTGTATTTAAAATGCATATGCTGGTGTTTATGCTGTGAATCTCCTGGGTTCACCAGCCCTCAAGGTTAAAGATGGGAGGCCTGAGCCGTAAGCAAGGATTAAGTCTCATTGTTCCAGAACGTGTTCAGAGACACAGCAGACCTCCAAACCTGCTCTAGAAATAGTTCTAAATGAGGTAACATCTCTGAAAGCAAATATGGCCGATATATTTCCTGTTGCCATGCAAGCTTTACTGAACAGAGGCCTTCAAGTGTTCTTAACTTACTCCTTTTTCTTCTGTTTTGAAGGTAATTAGAGTGACAGGTTTTATGAAAGGACTTTACACAGATTTTGAATTGAAATCAGATAATGTTAAGGTGGGTATGAAACTTCCTTATTCATTTAGCTTTAATATTAGTATTCTTTGAAACTTGCCACAAGGTACTTCGGTCTTTTCTGCTTTCAATGTCAAGTACCTGTCTTCAGTTTTGTGAAGAAATTGTAAAAACTATTGCCTGTTGGTTATATTATGCAATGCATGAGGTGAACACCTATAGGCTGCATTTGTGGATGTGACACAAATAAGCTGTTGTGTGTAGGGAACTATTTCTGTACAGATCTCAAAACAGTGAGCGTTAATCTATGACCAGATCTAGGTTTCCAAAATACTGTTGTATTACAGATGCAAAGAATCATTATGTAGCAGGGTTGCCTTAAAGTAGTAGTTGGGCATTGATAATAAATCGCAAACACTGGAAATCCACAGAGTTTTTTAAATAGAATGTATGGTTTTATATTTATTGCTTTATATATGTGTGTCTATGCAAATATACATGTATATATACTATATACATATATACCCTAAATATTCTTGCTTAATATCCCAGGACTTACTGACGCATTCATCTAGTATATATATTCCACAATAGTTTTATTACAGTATACAAATGGCTAATTACTAAAAGAGAAGGTTAATGTTATTACTGAAAAATGCTTTTCTTAAGTACAAGGGTGACTTTAGTCTCTGTTTGCTGCTCTTGTACTGTCTGCCTCTTTGCTGAGCCAGGGATGCTCACTTGTCCAGCTACTGACTTGATTGGAAACTTTTCGTTGCTTATTCATGGCAAATAACGTAGTGTTTGTATGTTGCTAGTTAGACAGCTGCATCCGTTGGTGATTGTTTAACATAGCAACTGAAAGTATGAGGTCTGTGAGCCTGGCTTGTCATCCATACAACCAGTTACACGGATGTTTTGTGCACTTCTTAGAGCTAATTATCAGTCTGATATGTATGTTTATTTCTGTGACCGTTCTTACTGTTGTTGGGATAACTCAAAACTAAATTAGTTATACAATGCATTGATTGTTTTTGTTGGTGCTTTTCCTGTTGAACCTTGTCAATAGGTTCTGTGATGAAGAGCAGCTTAGCACATGCTACCTCTTCTTTGGAGAGCACAGTGCATTTTATTTGTGGATCGAAAAAGCAGATTTCCTAGCAACTCCTGAGTAGGTCTCTGTATCTACATACTGTGATAGCTGTGAAGTTGCACCAATCTTGAGTACCTCTCTGAGAATTTCTTTCGCAGTCCATGAGATCATGGTTTTCAAGAGTACAGGCAGAGGAGATCAAAATGATGTAGTATGAGGGAAAATGTCTCTAGGTTGTGTTCTTTTCAAAACCCTGGTCAGGAGAAAGACTTGGCTCTCTCAGGATGCCTCCTTATTGTGGTTTCTGTTGGAGTTGTAGAAAATCAGGAGAGTAATCCACATTGTGAATAGCCGTATATATTTCTATGTGAGGGTGATCTGCTTTCTGTAACACTAGGGAATGATACTCATCTGGTGTGATGACCTGGGCCTAGATGCACAGGTTTGGAATGGTCAGGATGCTTTCAGAAGAAAGAAGAGGTGTGTACCCACTGTGAAATAGTGCCAGTGCTGTAGTCCACAGTCTGCTTGCTGTGGGCTGGGAGAAATTGAGAGGTGGTCTTTGCAAGCTGGCTGTGCTGTTGCAGATCATGAGGTGCATAGGCTGAAATTAGGAAGGCCCAAAGCTTGTGGTCCAGCCTCTGTGGCGGCTGGGGCTGGCTCCCAGTCTGGACATCCCCTTACATGCTACATAGCATCATGCGCATATACATGCAGCAACTGTCTTTGTTTCTAGTTTCAACTCACCTCTCCCACCTGGACATAGCAGTGGGGTCCTAAAATACCCACCATTTCTTCTGTGCTACCTTTTACGTCTCCACTGTTGGGATAACACATATTGCACGGATAGCTGGTCCCCTCCTTCTGTGTAGAAAGAGGTGGGAGGCAGGCTGGAGGCATCCTATAAGCCAAATCTGGCTTGCAGAGCATGCACATTAACCTCACTGAGTTCTAGTTTGTTTCAGGGATGTACAGTCAAAGCAGTCAATGGAAGAGAGTTATAAGGGAAATAAAAAGTATAAGGACAGGTATGTTGGATGGTATTGCTGTCAGTGTGTTTCTCAGAAAGGTTCTTCTTGTTGGGTGTAGCAAAAAGTTGTTCTCTTATAAATGGAAAGATTGGGTATCAGGCTTGCTCTTTTAATCTTCCACATCAGCTTTGTATGTATATACACACAGAAAAGTCTATATATATATATAAAGTCTTACTCCTAGAATAGTGGAGATACTTTTGTTTGAAAGCTACCCAATAAAAATATTTTCTTAAGCTCTCAGCACTGTTTCAGATGTTTCTATTTTGATAGAAGTTTTATTTACTGATGCAGGTAGGAACCATGGATTCATGAGTATTTCTTATGTGGACAGGACACACTGAGAACGTAACTACTGAAAATGATGAGGATGTAGGAGAAAATTTTGGATCTTTATTTGAAAACTTGCTTGGTTTACAATCATGTCCTGTCTCCTTCCTTAAATTAATAGATTGCATATGTCCTTGGAAGGATGGACAACTATTTTAATAGTTGCAGTAATTCCTTCCTTTCCTTTTTCATTTGTGAATGCAGGAAGGGCTGGTGAGGGTGAAGTGTTCCTGATGTTAATGGAGACAATCTGAAAATCCCAGCTATGTGGCAGTTGTTTGTTTTAGTCCTTTCAGAAGAGGCAAATACAGGAAGTACCCTGACTCTGGAGACTGTCTTCCCACGCATTTAAGTATCATTTCTGTGCTTGCAGCAGAACCCAGTTCTTGTTTATGGAGAGTGGCTCTGGGACTTGAGATAACACTTGAACAGCTCTGTTAAGCACCAGTGCCACAGGAACAGATAGTGCTACCAGATGGCCTGTAAAGAGCGTTGGCCTTGTTCAGCTGAGTAAATACTGCCTTCTGTTGCTTTCCTCTGTATTGGTACATCTGTCAAATTAGATCCAGGTCATTCTGGATCTGTGCGGCTGAGATATCCAGACAGTAAGTGCAGTGAAAAATCGTGTGTTTTACTGGATAATTACAACTGCTCCTTTTCTGAATTAACTGAAATGGCAGTGGTCTGCTTTTCAGTTATCAGTTTGAATGCTATAGTTTATATTCTTTTGAATCAATGCCTATTAAAACATGCATACGGAATTCTTCTCGCATGGGTTTACTTTTTAACAGGCTAGTAAAATACTTTCTTATCTCTGCTCATGACTGTAAAGCATGAGTGAGTAGACTTCTGTGCTGGGCCTGGTAAATATTCCTTGAATTTTATTATGTTTTATTAATGAAAACTTCCCCCCGCCCCAAGTATTCTGCAGCTGCAGAGACTTCACACCATGATTTCATTCTCTGGGCCAGGAACCCTCCAACAAATTTTTACTTGGTGGGGGTTGGTTTATTTTGTCTTTATTTTTTTCTTATGATTTTGCATAATCACCAAAAGCTATCATCCCTATGGAAGGGCACTTGGGGAAAGTTGTTTGTAAAGTATAATTATAAAACTAAAACAGATCTGGTAATTGTGGCGATAAAAATATGTGCCTGTATCCCTTTCCCACCATCTTTCATATGTTTTTTTTACTCACTGTTAAGTCTGGTTTGTAACGTATGTGTACAAATATGTAAGTCCCTCAGTTTAGACTCGTATAAGTCCCATAACTTTGTGACACTCTGCTGAAAAATATTCTGGGCAAGAACTGTCCTTCTGAGCAATATCTGCTGTAACAGTCCTGTTATAACTCTTTAGTGATTCTTTTGGTAACATTTGCAATCATTTCTTAAACAAAACTTTATCTTCTCTAACATGTAATGCTTGAAAATAGAGTGCCAAGGGTCTTACAGCAGTCTTAAAATGCACTGGAGCTAAATGATAAACATATTAAAAAGACAAAGTTATACTTTCACTTTGGTCATTCCAGTTCAACATTCATCCATTATCAAAGCTGTCATTTTTTAATCAGAAATAAATAACTAACTATAAATCAGGGGCAGCCCTCTTTCCTGACCTTACAAACCATGTAGCTGCTCTTATTGTATGGATGCCTTCTGCAACTATTCCTCCCATCAGAGTTTTTCTAGTTTTCAGGTGGTGTGCGGAAGTATTTTGGAGTCTCAATATTATTTCTTAATTGCTCTTTCACCAGGATAAAGATGCCAAAATCAGCTTCCTTCAGAAGGCAATTGATGCTGTTGTAATGGTAACAGGAGAGCCACTGTCAATAAAACCAGCGCGTGTTGTGGCTGGACATGAACCTGAAAAAACCAATGAATTTCTTCAAGCAATTGGGAAGTGTTGCTTAAATAAGGTGTGATGTCATATATATGTTTTGTATACATGGTGATATATTATCAGAGCTTATTTGCAACAGACTTTATTGACACGCATCTGCTATTTTTAATTACACAAGATAAATGTTGGATCACCACTTATAATAATAACAACAACAGGGATAGTATATGATCCTTAGCAGAGTTTGAGTCAGGTCCCCACACAAATATGTTCTGACTATTTTAGTGCTTTTAATATATACTGGTTTTTATTTTTCACCTTATTCGTTGGTCATTTAGTAACATTTATTGGGTTTGAAGAAGAATATGAAGCTTCAGACCTTTTAAAAATTTTGCATGCAGACCCATTAATTATATGACCAGATGCTGCCACCTTTGACTTTATCTCCTCTAAAATTTCAGTCAAATCTCTAATTCTGTAATGAAAGTAATTTTTCTGATGTGCTGCCTTTTTTTTNTTTTTTTTTTTTTAACTTTTTTGAATGTGGAAGTGAGGCAAAGGAGAAATTTGATAACCTGTTAAAAATAACTGCAGGGGCAATTCTTAAAATAGTTGTTGCATTCTTAAAATAATGGTTTCATTAAAAGTAATGGGGAATCTTTTCTTCTAGGTGTTACGGAGATTTTTGAAATACAAAGGTATTATCTAAAACCCTTGAATTAATGACTGTGAAGAAATTGTGTATAACTGTGAAATACTACAGTATTTATAGGCTGTCTGCAAATTGAGTTTGGATTATCTTTGTCTGATAATCTACTCATTTAAATTTAGGTTATTTTGTTTTAATTAGCTGAGTACTATGAGCTTCTTCCTTATGAATTGCTTGAGATCAGGAAGGGGGAAGCTGATAAACATATGCACAGAGACTGGATGAGTTAGAAAATGTGCTTGATGGAACAGCTTTGTAGAATGTTGTGAGGAGATTTAATATACAGAAGATATAGTCTACCCATTTAAGCTAAGATAATTAACCCCTTGGCTTTTATTGTGCTTAACGTGCACTGTGGAAAATATTTCCTTCAATCTCTAGCTTGATACTTTCAGTGCTGAGCTGAACACACTGCTTGGAGTTAGGTAGTTCAGGTAAGTGTTGCTAATGTGCAGGAGTTTGTGACCAAATGTGAAAACCCACAAAAATTCAGTTTTGCATTTACAAACCAGGAGAGAATCAGAAGTCAACCCCTAGGGCAATATCAGTTTTAGTGATCTAAAAGCTGTTCCTGTTTCAGGAAGAATTCCCTGGCAATGTGATTTTTTCTTTTTTTTGTTAGTGTAGTCAAACTCTTTGCTACTCGGACATGAAAACATGTCGTTAACTTGCTGTCTAAGTGATCTAATTAATAATTGCATGTTGTCTTAAGAAATGAACAAGATGCAGAAGCTTTTTGAATAGTGTAACTACAGCTTATTGAAACTCACTCTTAATGTAGTTTTCTTTTCTTTAGTGACTGTTGCTGATTGAGCAAGTATTAGGTGATAGTGCAGTGGCCTAAGAGTGGATGCAAGTGCAACATAATGAGGTTTTAAGAGTGTTTAACCAATCTAGCAGTTGTGGTATAAGGATTTGACAGTCATTTACCTTACCATTTTGAAAAATATTTAAGTTGTTGCAATGAGAATTGCTTTCTGCTATGATACATAAAAAGCACCGTATATTTATGTAGCTTTGGCACGTATAATAAAATTATTACAAGAATCACAAGAAGGTGTTTGACATAAAAGCACATTATTAGTTCTCTGAAAAATATTTCCAAAAGAGCAGAAATATAAGCTATATCAAAAAAACACCCAACCAATCGCCCCCCAAAAAACCCAAGCCATGTTGATTACAGAGTTAGAAAGAAAAGAGATATTTAGTAAAATACTCATTTCAATGATGTTTTTCTATTCCTTGCAGCTGTCCAGTGATGTTGCTGTAAAAAGGATCTTAGCTGGGGAAAGAGCTGGTGCTAAAGGGAAGCCTCCATCCTCTAAATCTCAAGATAAAGAAAGCAGAGAATCCAAAACAGAAGAACAAAAAAGCCATAAAGAGGTAGGCATTTGCAACTTTTGTGTGGTACAGGGACTACTGCTTTTTATGGTTTGTTATATTGTTTTGGTTTTTTTTTTTTAACTTGCATTTTTGTCTGCGGAAAGTTACTCTGTGATAGAGTTGCCATAGATGGGAATTAATTTTTAGTTTTTACTTTCTTTTTAGGGTAGAGGAGAGACTGAAATTAAAGACACAAGCTCAAGCAGAGACAGAAATCCCAAAGGAGATTTGAAAGAGAGCAAAGAAAGAGAAAAGGAAAGTGATAAACAGAAGGATAATGAAGACAGGCACAAAGACACTGAAAGAGACACCTTTAAGGAAGGAGAAAAACAAGAAAGGGAAAGAAACAAAAGCAGAACAACCACACAAGGAAAAGAAACAGAAAAAAACAAGGGAAAAGGAGACACAGAACGAGAAGGTGATCTCGAGTGTGATAAAGGACAGGAAAGAGAGAAAAAAAATGAAGGAGGAAGAGAAAAGGACAGACTGAAAGGAAGAGAGAAGGATAAGGCGAAAGACAGAGGAAAAGATCGGGAAAGGGATAGACAAAGGGACAGAGAAAAAGATGGGGAGCGTTTAAAAGAACATGGAAAGGATAAAGCAGAGAAAAAGGTAATTGAAATGTTACTTCAGAGAGCAATAACTTTTGGCATGCTGTGATAATGGCCTTGCGTGTTTGTATTCTCTGCTCATTTAACAAGTATTTTCTTTAGCAGTTACTCTCATGAAGGGAAATTGTCGATGTGGATTTGATCTGGTATGAGTGTGACTGAGGCCGTATGTGTAAATTCGTGTCTCTGTCATGGTATATCTTGACTTGAGCCATAAGACTTATCAGACTGTGCTTCCTGAACATCTAATAAGCAGCTGCTTTTCTGAATCTGCATGATTTTTTTTTTTTCTTTCTTTTTGTTTTCGGGGGGGTGTGTGTGTGTGTGTTTGTTTGTTTGTTTGTTTGTTTTTTATTTGCAAGAACTGTTGGGAAGCCCATCTGGATTAAGTCATTTCCCTCTTACAATGGTGCTTTGTTTGCAGTGGACTCTGCACGTCATGTTGCATCTTTGAGAATGAACACATCCACTGTTTCCCCATGCTTCAGGCCTTCTCAGACTAAAGGCCTAAACTTCCTTAAGAGCCATCTCTTCATTGCCTGTCGTTTTGCTGTTCTTCTAATCTCTCTTCTTCCGCTAAATATTTACTATTCTTGTTTTCTCTTCTGTTGTGTGCTGGTTCATGGTAGAAATTTAAGATTAATGGACATCAAAGGTGCTTCTGTTAAGGAGTAGTTTAATTTTATTAGATATGAGAAGGCACTTCTGTCAGCACCTGTCTGCTGGCCTTAAGGATTATTGCCTTCCTGGTATTACTCAGAGAGAGCAATGTTTAACTGTTGATTTTGCTCAGTCTCCTACGAAGGGGAGGCAAGGTAAGGAGGGCAGGTAGGTGGATAAGAATACCATTGTAATGTGCTCAGTTCTACTCTATGCTAATTTCCCCTTTCACATTATTCAGGTAAGTAGCTCGCTTCTCAGCACACTGAATCTAAAGCAATTAATTTCTTTTCAGTCTGCAAATTCTGAGGAATCCACGCTTAGAAAAATGCAGAGGCCAACTAAAGACAGCAAGGACCAGCCAGATAATGAGGTTAGTACTATAGATGGTCTGGGAACATAAATATTGAAAGTGTTGCATTTTAGAACGATTTGGGAGTCTGCATGAAAGGAACGTAGGTGATCTGGGAGTCTGCATGAAAGGAATGTAGGTTTGAAAGGTAGGTAGACGACAAGTTTTAAGGCTGTAAAATAGGTGTTTGTCTGGTTCTTTGTTTTTTGGGTGGTTTTTTGTATTATTTTTTTTCTATATTTCTCTGAGCTTGGACAAAAGAAGGTCTATGCAGTTTATTTCATTTTCCAGTTTTTATTTCTGTGTATCGATTGTTGGGTACTTCAGGAAAAATATTTATTTGTTCAAAGCTTTCTGTTTATTCCTCTGAATCTTTCCTGGAAATCTGTTACTTTTTTTTTAGGTACTTTCATAGAAATTACTGTTTTGGAAAGAAAATTAGTCCATTGTTGTGTCTGGGCCTGTGTTTTGCAGGTGGATGATGGTAGGACAGAATAGCGACTCACTGATTGCCTCTGAACAGTAGCTGTTGCTTGTGATACCATTGTGTCTGCATCTGCTGCTTCCTGATGACCTGAGGCGATCTGGGGAATTATGGAGCCATATGGCTAAATGTTTAAAGAGTGAGACTTCAATAAATTAACCTAAAGCAGCTCAGACTAGGAAAAAATAGGCAGGATCCCAAATCTAACAGGAGCCTCTGTTGAGAGTCTACGGGCCATCGTGTCTTCTGCATGAGATGACAAGTTTATAGCTGTTCTTTGACTGAAATCCAACCAAACTTTTTAAATTATTGGCACTTGGAGGGAGGGCTTATAAAATAGTTTTTAGCCTGAAGCAAATGTTCATGGCCAAGTTAAACTTCCTGCAAATTGGGTCTCTAATGGAAATTCTGAGCCTCATCCCAAACTATCGTAGTGCTCTTGGGCACCACAATAATACACTACGGCAGTAAAGTTTCATTTCCCATCTTAAGTGCTTTTGGGAGGGATTCCAAGGCATGTGTGCTCATTGCCTTAAATCTAGATGACATGCTTTTCGTCTACTTGCTTGCATAACGGTAGACCATGCTTAGTTTTTAGGTGATGAAAACACACACTTTAGACCAGTGCATGACAAATGGTCATCTTCTTAAGACTGTGGAAGAGAGAAATGAAATTAAAATGTTCCCAATGAATTTTTAGAGCTGGAGAGCCGCACAAAGTGATGTAGAGGAAATTCCAGCATGACATAATTGGAAAGTTCATATAATAGACTGGGGTTTATCTTCTTGTCCTCACAGTTTCACAGCAGGGTAATGCCTTTATTTCGAAGGATTTACCCTGATTTAAACTACTGTAAGTCTATTTAAGTCACATGGCAGTGAAACAAGTGCATTAAAAAGAAGGGAAACAATTTATGTCTTTATGCACATGAAGAGTATTGAATCATATTTTGTAGCCTCTACTGCATAATTCTTTAGCTTTTTGTAAATACAGTACAAGTGAAACAATTTGAAGCAGCCCCTCTCAAGCAGTGGCTGATATGCTGGTAACTAACATGTTACCTTTCTGCCCTGAGGGTTAACCTCTTCTCAAGTCTGGTTCGTTCTTGTTGTGCTCACTTACCCTGGCTCCTAGTCCTGCTCTCTTTATCTTCATGCCCTTAGCCACAGCTTCTCTTTCTTTCCAAGCCTAGTCTTACGTGGCTTCACATCGTAATGAGATATTTGTCATCTTGCTTCTTCTGTATTTGAATTAGGACCTTTCTTCAGACACACTGCTTGGCAGCATAAGGACTTGGAAACAGTGTGGGAGGAAAGAGCATTGGGGTAACGGGAACTTTTATTTCATTTGACATGTCTGTGGAATATTCAGGCTGATTGGCTTCTATGCTGCTTTTACTTTAGAGAACAAACTAATGTAGATTTTTTATTTTTCATATTCTGCATGTACAGCAAAGCTATCACTTAAAGTTTAGGTCCTAGACTTGCTCCTATGAGAGTAGGAGGCTAAATAAGATTCTACCTGTATCATACAAGTCTTAATTTTTCTTACTGCTGATTATCGGAGGCCAGTTTTAAAATGCTACTAAAATTTTGACAGGTTGAATTTTTTATTTTTTTTTAATTTATTTTTCTGGTACTAAAGAAACTCTGTGTATTACCCAGCATGTAGTAGTCATCACAGGAGTATCTGTAATTTTCTGGAACTAAAAGAAAACAAGTATAAGTAGGAATTAATAAGAGACGTTTCGCTGACACGTGGTAATTGGACAAAGACTACTTGCTGCTTCAAGGCTAACTGTTGCATACTTAAGCCGTTTGTGATCAGAGCGAGTTGAGTTGTATTCTGTTAGCTCTCAGTCCATCTCAGGTGGAAGTCTTGTTTAAAATGGATACTTTGTAGCATGACTGATTGCCCTTCTAAATAATAAAAATAACTTTGTCTTTTGACAAGAGGTTATTCAGGTCGTAGAGCTTCTGAGCATATGGTGCTGTTTATATGAAAGTGGCTGCAGAACAGGTATATCATTTACCCCTAAGGCCAAACACGTTGGAAAAGTCTCTTCCATTTTACAGATGGCTGATGAAACTCTTGGCTAAAAATTTTTGTAATATCCTGTCACTTTTGGCCACTCTATAGTGACTTTTATTTTTGCCTTACAAACTGTATTGCTCTGGAACTGGTCACTTGAATTAGCCTCTAAGTCATATATAATGAACTTTGATTCTGTTGGAACTCATCTCGGCTATATAATGAAACAATTACTGAATCAAAAAAAGACATAACTGCGCTTGAAGCAGCAGAGAAAATCGTTCCATGGAAATCTGCTGGGCATGGCTCAAATGTATTTATATATGTAGTTACATTTATATAAAACATATATATACACATATATGTAGTTTTATTTATATAAACTTAAACACACACATTATTTACAGTATACATGCAAATACACTTTCTGATACTGTGGATCTAATTAGAAGAAAAGTATTGTGGGGGGTTAATTGAATTAGATTCCTATTCACAGACTTAATTCTTGTTTATTATTAGCAAACTGTCAGTGGATCTGATGAATTAGAGGGGGAAAATCCCAGTGGCCAAGTTACATAATGAGTTGTCCCCTTCCCTTGCTTGAGTGGGTATGTTTTTTCTGCATTTGGCGGTTGATGCATGGAGTGGCCGTGGCTACAGGAGATTTATGTAAGCATGTACAGAATTCGTTATGAAAACAGTATAAAAGTCACTGATAGAAATTGTTCATGACATCCTTTCATGAATGTAGAGGTTGGTTGTTGTATGGAAAGGGGGAGGAATTAGCAGTTTGGCAGGATGTCTTTGCAAAGCATATTCTTCTTCTTGACCTGCTGAAATGTTATGAATCATTGTTTTCTTATATATTAAAGTGAAAGTCAACCTATTTCAAGGTTAATAATGAGGACAAACCAGCAGATTTGACAGTTTACAGCAGGCTGCTGTATCATCTCCAAATAGAAACGTAATTTCTCAAAACTGGGAAGCGTGCATGCATCCATCTAGGATTCCACTTTAATATGTTTTTTCCAGGATGGTGTGAGATGAAGTGTAAGATTTCTTCTTCATGTCTCTAGTGACTGTTTTTCAAAGTCTTGGAGCCTCTGAATTTGTAAAAAGAAGAATGACCTATTGGTCTCCTTTTGGAAAGACTCAAATCATAAATGTTGTAGGATTTGTGTTTTTGTGTGCTACCATAGTGATTAAATTTTAGATTTTACTTTGCACCTGTTGTCAGTGTGCACACGTGGCTCAATGAAAATGTTAAGTGGTGTTTGTATTCACTACCTGACATAAATAAATGACTGAATCCACTCCTCCAGAAGCCTCAGTACCTATTCTCAACTTCTTCCCCACCTGTGCTAATGATTACATCACCCAAAGAGCTGCTGAAGTCTGAATGTACCAGATGTGGCCTGTGGGCCCATAGAGCCAGTCTGATGGTATGTGAGCTTTACTTTTGCTCCTTGCATAGTGTTGTGATTGTGAAAGATGGTAGTAATTAAGATTAACTAAGTTTAAGATTAACCACTTCAGTATTAGCTATGCATTTTCGACTTCTTTCTATTTTTCTTTGTAACATGCCAGCATTTTCTGAACAGTGAAACAAAAATATTGTTAGCTCTGGTTGTGGGTCAAATAATAATAGTAATAATCCAGTGAAGATAATGCAAGTGAAAACTAGTTTATGTCAAAGCAGAAAAATGTACGGTCCATTTGGCTAGTTTTTTGTGAAGCGTAGAATGTAGGGCTTTCTTTTGGCTGATGGAATGCCTGAAATTCTGAGCATGCACGTTAGATTACAATCATGAAGCTGAAGGAGAGGTAGTTTCTAAAGTACCTAAACTAACTGTTGAAGCTGACTTTTGGAAAGACTGCTCAATTTCCTATAAAGCACCTCCAAACAGTTCAACTTCTCAGTTTATCACAGTTGCATACTGTGATTGTCTGTTGTTAATAAGCATTTCCCCTTTGTTTGTCAAGAACTTCTGTTGTGCTTGTGGTGCATTACAGCATATAAAAAAGCAGCATTTGTCTTCAAAGCAAACTTACCACCATATTCCTGACATGTCACTTTCATTCCCCTCCTTCGTGTAGCAGTGTCTCCAGGGCCAGTGGATACATTTGTTGTAAGCTTGTAGAGGTGGGATGCTTGTCTTGCATGGTCGCCTGAAGTAGTTTGAGTAAAAATACTTATCAGTATCCTATATTTTTAAACATCTTGTAAGGTTATTTTTCTATTATGACATGTATGGTCCATTGTCCTATATGCAAGATATTATGGAAATTGATTTATATTGTGTAATTTGACAATTTTCTCTTACAGGTTATTGGAACATACAATGTTAACATTTGCATAGAAATGAAAGAATTTGTAATTCTCATTTATGTTATCAATATGGCCATTATCAGCAGGGTTGGCAATAAATCTTGGATGCAAACTGCATGGACTATTAATTCATACAAACTTCAAAAAAGTAGATAAGAAGGAAATCCTGTGAGGTGCTAAACATATTTCAGGATTTTGAATGAGATGCAGAGATTTATTATAGGGATAGAGAGCACAGAAACATAAAATGGTATTTTATAAATCATCTGTACTTCATCAGTTGTCTTCAGAGGTGGTTGCTTCCTCTTTAGCAACAAATGTTGCTAATAAAATCAGGGAGTTAGGTTAAAGGACAGGAAAGTTATTACAAGCATGTTTGGCTTCTTGGAAGCTACTGGTTTATTAGTATGTCCTGTAAGAATTGGGAAGCCCTGCGTGTGTGCATAGTGGGCCAGGTCCCATCGCTGGCTCTATTGTCTGGTCTACATGTAAGCAGAAGTCATAGAATCATTTAGGTTAGAAAAGACCCTTAAGATCATTGAGTCCAACCATTAACCTGACACTACCAAGTCCACCATTACCAAGTCTGCCCCTTCTGCTAGCTAAGATTGGTGTAAGGGAATGGACTGCATCCTTCTCACCCATTCTCAGGAGTTTTGTTGGGCTGGCAGGAGTCCTCCTTTACACCTTGCACCATCTGTGGAGTCATTTGGGCCCTGGCTGTGCTTCAGGTAGACAGAGTAGTAAATCTGTAGTATACCCGGCCTATAGTAGTGGCAGCTCTCACAGACCTGCCCCTCTGCCTGCTCTTCCCGGTATGTTATTTTGAGCCTTTTTGTAGGGCAAGTGCTATAGCTGCCTTCAGCCTCTCTAGTGCTATCTGTGCATAGGCTCGGTTATCCTTTTGCACCCAGGGGACCTCACAGTCCAGGTGGCTTTGTCTGCTGGGACCGATGTTGATCTCATCTCATGAGAGGCTGCTGCTTATGCACGTCTTTTTCCCAACCTCCAGCCAAGTGGACCTGCTGATTTAACTTGCTCCTTTCCAAGGATGTATGACCACTGAAACGTGTAACATAGTGTCTTTGAAGAAAGTATTGTCAGTCAGGTGTTCTTGACTTCAGGCAGTGCAAGCTATATCCAGAGAAAACAAACTAATTCTTGTATGGACTTGCCCGCTTTCATTTCCTGGCCTCTCTGAATCACTTTCGGACTACAGTCAGAGTCCTCAGAAGTGTCCTGAATTTTCTTCCAGTTTGATCTTTTACACTTTTGAACTCTTATCATCCTTCCTGTACCAGCTGTGCCTTCAGATCATCCATTGCTTGTTTGCTAGACTTTCTGGCAAGACCTGTTTCTTAGTTTGTCCAGGGAAGTTGCCATTTGAGTAAAGTACTATGCAAGTCTAGTGGCACAGTTTTTCAGTCTTTGCTTCCTTTTCTTTTGGAATTAAATTTAAAAGACTTACCAGAAGGTTAAAGAGGAACTGTGTATCTGATGTAGATGAAACATATAGGGGACTGTAAGCATCTTATTCCTTTTGGTAGCTCACTGATAGCTAAGCGTTGTATCCCAAGACCAGTAGTGGCATCATAGGTGCTCTGCAGGTTCCACAAGATTCCTCTGCCTTGGATATTCTTAGTTCACATTTGGAAGTTGTCTTTACAATAATGAAGTCTAATCATATATGTTCATTTAAAACAAAATAGCTAGCATGTAGCCAGGAAAAATACCTGAAGGCTTTGAGGAAAATAGACTTGAAATAATCTTAATCTTATACGTGTGGGTCAGTTTTGTAAGTGAATATTTTTTATGTGTAATACATATAGATAAAAAAAGCAATATATGCAAGTAAATGTATATATAAATATATATATTTAATATAAAAATTATATAAAATAGTGGGCTTTTTTTTTTCTTTTTTTTTTTAAAAAAAGAGTGAAAGTCCTGCAGGAATATCAAGGCAGCCTTCAACAAAAGGATCAAGGCAGTGCGCCAGACCCGCAGGAGAAGGTAACTACGGGGAGGATATTATTTCTATTAAATATACTGGAGGGTATTTTAATAGGAATAGCATAAATACTTAAATATGTGTTTATTTTTTTCAGTGCTTGTTTTATACTCCTAGTCTGCATTTATGAATCAAATAGGCAATTTTTCTGCATGGATTTGATAGTGATACACGGTTCAGTTTGCTTGTGTTCCTCATGCACAACTGCCTACTCTTGATATTTGTTGTGTTCTCTCTGAATGGGCTTTAGTTTGTCTACAACTATTTCTTTTTTTTTCTGTTTCTTTGCTTAACTTGCAAAACTTTAGCTTCCTTTTTTTCTATCACTGAGGATTAGTGGACAGTATGACTGAGTTCATAAAATTATTGCATGTCACCTTTACGTGAAGTCACATGTAAAGGTTTGTTAAATGTTAACAATGTTTACAACACAGCAATATTCAGCACAGTATTTTTGTTTTAGTAAGACTTAAGATATGTTGTTTAAGGTTGTTTTAGTAAGATGAAAGACAATTGTGAGGCAAGATATGCTTTCCTGTAGGGATAAATCATACAGCCGTGAACCTGAAATTTGTAACTTTATCAATTACTAATATTTGGGAAGAGTGCTTTTCCTAAATTTGTCTGGGGAATCCAAACTTCACTTATTTTCTGAATTTTTCAATTGTTTCTCAAGGATCTGAAGTCTTAGTGTTTGGTCTTTAGAAATTTTGGGTTCATAAATGAAAAGATCATATTTGTCAAAAAAACCAACCAACAAAACAAAACAGGCATATTCCTTGAGATTAACTGAGTACTGGCCAGAGCAAAAAGGAATTTCCCTGGATATTTATTTGATAAATAGTACACTAAACCATCCCCATTTCTGTTGTGCTTTCTGAGGTTTCTTCAGTGAAAAGATGGTGGGGTGAATTCAAGACCAGACAAACCTTTCTCAGTGATTTCCATAGCTTGAGACACTTAACGATACTCCAGGTGCAAGCTGGAGAACAGGTGAAGATAAGGTGTTAAGCAAAACCTCTGGCTTGCAGCTGATTTGATGATTAGAGAAGATTCCTCTAGTATTGAAACAACAGCATGTTTGTAACTCTTTGACTTCCTCCAATGTCTGTCATTACAGCTGTGGTCCAATTGTATTGCACCTGGTCTGGTGTCAGGCTAGGACCTTGTGATTTGAGTTGGAACAGGGAAGGTGATCTGGTTATCATCAGTACTGAATCCTATCCTGTGTCATCTTCCACAGTAGCTCAACCAGGTGTAAGGAACCAAGCCCCGCTGCATTTCTGCTGAGAGTGCTGGGGAAGGAAGGACAGGTATTTATTTGTTACAGAGGAATTATCAGCAGGAAATGAGAAGCTGTAAAAGTCCCATCTCTTTGTGCCAGCCAGGAGTCGCCCCTGGTAGCGGTGTGGCCAGGACCCCTAATGGATGTGCGGAGTCAGGATTCTGGACTGAATCCTGGCTGTGCTAGTCTTGACAGCAGATGAGGAGGTAGCTCTGTATTCATCTCGTCCTTGCTTCTGTGCTAAGTCTGCCAAGACTGTCACTGTGATAATAGATCTGTGGTAGCTGTGCTTGCCCATTAGTGGATTGATACAAACTGTAATTGTATTGATTATGGGCCATTTTACCAGCCTTTGGCTGATAATGTCTTCTGAGTCTTTGTTGACCGGAGCTATTTAATAAATGGTACAATCATCAAGAAACATCTGTCCTCATCTGCCTCGCACCTGCATTAGTCATTTCTCTGTGTCTCTTTGGACAAGATTTAAGTGAAGATTTTAGTCTTGAGAAAGTTTTAACTGAGTTTAATAGACAGTTGTGCCAGGCTTTGCAAATAAGTAAATAATTTTATTTTATTTTTTAAGATGCTTCATTGCAATTGATTATGTCACCAGCTTCTGTATGTGAGTGTATTAAATATTGTATTTGCAAACTAATTGGAAACTAGATTCTCTTCGGAATATCCTAAGTACTTAATACTTTCACATCAGGAAGAAAGGAATCTAAACTTGGTACTGCTAGCTAACAGAAAGAGCCTAGAGAAACACGTAGGTAAGGAATAAAACAGGCTGCTAACCAGAACTCACATAATGACCAGTGTAGCTGTGATTTATGTCTGTATTTAAGTGTCTTTTTCCCCCTACTCCTATTTCAGTGACCTGATTATCTACTGTCATTCAAGTTTTCTTTCAATTGTTTTGTGCCCTGGGTGCTGATATTTTATTTCTAATGAAGAAGCCACTGTACGTAAATCAGTTTAACATCTCAGTTCACCTGTGAATTGATACCTGTTAAAATAGCTAATCCTGGCTAAAGACTGGTACTCTTTAGAGTAATGAAGCATAGAGATCTTCATACACTTAATCTGTCAATGTCACTATTATTAATTTATGTGACGAGATTGTGTGTTGCTGTGTGTCTTCCCAAGCATCTATGTTTTCTTTGGTTTTCTGTTTTAGTAGGTTTCCATGTGTCAGAGGCAAAATACTGAAGTTATATCAGAGCTTGGCTTGTGTTTTCAGAACAATCAATAGTCATGTTTTCAAAAGGACTTGGGGAAAAAATTAAACAGATGTTTAGGCACCTTAAATACCTTGGAAAAGATCTGGCACTTTGGATATGAAAGTCTGTTGACTTAGGAGCTTGATTCAAGTTGGTGCTTGAAAATTGAAAATTTTACATCACATCTCATGTACTTATGTGCTGTGAGGTTTTAATAATTTTGCAGCTGAAAAATACCATCTGGATTCAATTAAATGTAGCCTTATTTTACTACTTAGTGATCCTTAGCTGATCCTATAACTTTCTTTATTTCCCAAGGTTTGAATATTTGCTTTATAGCCTGAACTGGCACTAAACTACAGTGACCAGACACACCCCATTTTACAGGATCGTCTCTTCTTTAAAATCAGGATCCAGTTTTTCTGATAAGTTAAATATGGTTAATGACTTATCCTGTGTTTTGGCTTTAAGGTAAATATTTTTAAATACTCCTCTTTTTATGATGCAGCAGGTCAGTGCACTCAAATTTCAGTTTACGTAAGTGATAAATACTTTGAGGCATTAGCCCTCTTTTTGTTCTAACGCAGCAGAGCTACAATAGGTGAGTAGGGCTCAGAGGTGCTCCAGTAAGTCATCCCGAAGGTAGTAAAAAATTTCTGGAGCTGCACTGATGCCTGTTGCATACTAGTCTCTGTAGTTACTGGTGGTGATGATCAGAGCTTTCTATGACTTCTGATATTAACTGGAGATAAATAAACGGACAACAGGAGGACACACAAGGGCTAGTGTCATGACTAAACTTGTAAAACTGAAGTGGTGAATGGACGACTAGTTAAGCAAAACCAGGTGTATTTCCTATCCTAGTAATTAAAAGAATTTAGACCAGCATTTGCTCATCTCTGTTACAAACCAATTCCTAATGGTATTGGAACAAATGTTTGGGTTTTTTGGTTTTTGTTGGGGTTTTTTGTTGTGTTATTTTTTCTTTTGAATATAGTTAATGTTACATTTATTACTACTCATGCAATGGCTGCTTCTATAGTTGCAACATGCCTTGCAGCAAAAATTGTATCATGCAATAGAGACCATTGCTAATTTAAAAGTTGATTGATACATTGAACATAATTTTTTTCAAACTTGCAGTTGCTCTTAATTGAGATCTGAGTAGGTTTCCTTTCAGACACTGAAATAGTTTCTAAATGAAAATGGAGTAAAGTGCTTCACTTTCCACTGTTGGTTTGGCTTTTCTGCTAAGCTCCAGAACTTATGTGTAACTTGTAGCACTGCTATATAGGTTGGTGATGAATGTTTAAGTGCTTGTTTCAGTTTTATTAAATGACAACTCATCCTGGCCTTAATCAGCACCGGTAAATGAAAGTGCTGGTTGACCTATCTCTCCTGTGTGTTAATCTCCTCCTAAACTAGTAGAACTCAGTATTTCTACTGCAATGGACTATATATCTTTGTTTATGCTTCCTGTGTGGAGGAGTAGATCCTCCACTATTGATCTCTATGTCCTGAAAGCTTCAGCTTTATGCTGCATGCAGTAGTTTCATGGCTTGTTTTGGAAGTGTTGGATATTTCAACCCAAGCAGTAGGCAGGGCTCTATACAGTAAATCTTCTCCTGTGTGCTGAAAACTGTTACCTGAGGTGTCCTGGCTGTAGATAGGGGCCCTGTGAATGAATCTGTTCTTTACCTTTGCATTACTGTTGCCTGGTGCAGATAAGGACGCTTGGAAGTGCTGTGTTCAGTTCCTGGGCAGTGCTTTGGGTACCTCTGTTTTAAACACATGTGCTCTTTCTGTATCTGTAATCTTGCCTATTTCTGAATTTCTTCTGCTTCTGCTGCATTTTGAGGAGTGTGAGAACTGAGCATATTACTCCAAGTTGAAGGGATATGTGTGTGTGCATGTATATATTTTTAATGGTAAGATTAAAGCTAAATATTATACCCATTCTGTACATATCTTGACAAACTGTATGAATAGTTTAACTTTTCTTGACCATGTGTGTTCAATGCACAGGTATATTTTCAGGAGCGATGTACAAACGGTGCTGAATTGTTTCTCCTTTGCATCCCTGCACCCTGAATGTCTCTTCTCTCTGGGCAGATAATTTAGAAATCAGATACATACCTGAATATTTCATCTTCTTCCACTGTGTGTCACTTTGCCTTTGTCAACATTGTCCTATTGTAACTGGGGGAATTAATTCAAGATAATTGGTAGATGAAATGGTATTTCATTTTTTTGCAAAAATAAAACTGTTTTAGGTAGCATCAAAACTGAACAGCCTTTGTGGACTAGGTTCTTCTATGGCATTACCAGCAAGTTCTGGAGTTCAGCTAAGAGGAATCAGCTTTTCTTGCTTGAAATTTCTTAATGGCTTTAGTATGAAATGTGTTTAATGCTAAAGCCTTGGAAACAAACTGAAATGCATTATGCATTCCAAGTAGTATAAAAACAATACTGTGTATTTTAGCAATTACTTAGACTTTATTAGGTAAATAATGTATTGTTTCACCAGCTATCAGGCTAATAAATAATATCTGTAAATAATTTCTGAATTGAAGAAGTTGCCATTAGTTTGCAGTAACATCAGGAGTTCCATCAGCAGTCATGTAAAAAGTCTTTGTGAGCTTTGAACATTATTTATTTACACTCAAGATGTTTTATTAAACTAGGATGGCCCTTAAAGAATTAGTAAGTGTAACAGGTATTTAGCATGGCTTTTTATTTTAAATTTTTATTGTATCTTTGGTTTCATTTGACTATAAATCATCTTGTTATAGGAACTGTGGAAACGAAGAGCATGGCAGATAGGATTTCAGAGGAGAATGTTGCTAAACTGCAAGAGAAAGCTGAACCAGGACTTGCAGTAAAACAGAAAGGTAGGGATAATAAAAACTTGACTGCCTTGGAAAGTCTAACTTGAGTGTTTTGGGGTCGAACTTGAATCCACACAGCTAAATGATTTGAGAAGGGTGATTTACACTTAATCCAGCTGCTGCCTTGTGTTTTAATCGCATTGTGTGATTAATGTCCTGGTTTGAAAAATGTACGTTCCCTGATAAAACAGTTACTTTACATTCTGTTCTTCCTTACTCTTATGCAAGTTTTCAGAGGCCAGTGCTTACAATGTCCCAAGGAAAATGCAGGGCTGGTGTGCCTGAATCCCTTGCTGACTTGTTCTGTATAAACACTGAATCATTACACATTGCCTTTTTGTACAAGTATTTGGGAGTCTTACTTACTGTTTGCATTTTACACGATTTTAGAGGAAAATTCCATTTCTACATTCTTATTTCTCCATCTTTTTTTGGTATATAGCTCCCAAGATATACATTGTTAATGAGGTATTTGTATCCAGCTACAGTATACATGGAGCCATAGAAGCAAAATGTAGGAGGAAGAACTGAGATTTAAGCAAAAAGTTGTGTGGTTTTTTTTTCTCCAGATCCAGATGCCTGACCTAGTTAGGAGAGTTGATACCATGTATGTGGGAGGTCAAAGGCTGTTTCCCAGTCCACCTGTGGCTTTCAGGGCCTCACGATTGTGTCAGTCTAATGTAATGTTGATGGTTGGCCAAGACATTTGTGTGACCTTACACAACTGGGAGAGCTTCCATGCTAATTCCTTTTAATCTTTTGGAGCTGTCTTGTCTATTGGAATGTATCTGGTATGGAATATAACTTTATATTCCTCTATTTCTATTTTGAATGTATGAAAGGGGAGTACCCCCAGGTTCATTATTGATTTAGACTGGATTCTCAGGTGGTATAAGAACCAAATATTGTATCGACTGTTCTTTATTTTCAACTTTATTCAATAAGATAGTGGAACATAGTAGTGCATCAGTGAACCTTAATTTTCTGTAAGTTCTCATAGAGATGAAATGTCATTCACACATTTAATAGCTTTCACAGTTGAAATGTGAAATCAATTATGACAGTCAATAAGAACAGTCATTGCAGATAGCTAAGTTGGATGCTATTTAGTGGTAATTGTAAGTCAGTGATCACATGTCCCTTCTTGCTGTTTTCTTGTGTCTTTAACTACAAATGAAATTTTCCAAATGAAGAATCATTTATAGGATTTAAAAAAAAAAAAAACAAACAAAAAAACCCCCAAACAAACCAAAACATAAACTGACTGAAATAAACTTATTTTCCGAGATCTTTTTGAGTACTATTTCTTGCATTATGCTTCAGTCTTATATTTGGTTTCTGAGCATTGAGGATCTAAACCTTTCCATTGTGTTTTGGTTTCTTTTCTTTATGAATGAGGATTTGTCAGCATATCCGTTATTCTCCCTTTGTGTCCTCCTTTAGGAATCCTCACTGGCTAGTTCATGGCAGCCTCTTAAATAAGAAGTATATGTTTAAAGCTTTCTGGCAAAAGGGTGTTTTGTCCTGCCTCAGCTATTTGCTCATGCACGCCTGAAGTTACTTAGGTTCCACTTTCTTTAGACATGTGCACATCAGTGCACCCACTGTGGCAAGAGGGGAGGAACAGTTGGATTTCATGGCCACTCTATAAAAGTGTAGGCCTGCATGAGGCTTTTTCAGAAGCTGATGGTTACATAACATTTTTCTGAACCTTGTTAAATTCTAAAATAAGCTTTTTTGGGGGTTATGCTGGTGCAGTTTATCTTCTCACAGTTTTGGTAATTAAGTTGAGGTACACTTCTCTGGGGAGGAGTAATGCCAGACTGCAGTCTAAAGTTTATCTCAAAGTAACCTTAAGATGTTGTCAGTCACTCGGTTGAGCTATTGCAGCCGCCTACCACCCATCCACAGAGAACTGGTGTTGTACATAAAATATGAACATCCTTTCTACCATCTTGGCAGAGGGGCTGGGAGGGCAGTGTCTTAAACTGAGTTGCGCTAATCCAGTTCTTTAGGCAGTATCTGAATGCATGTGCTAATGGGAGGGAATGGGAGTGTGAAGGCAGGAGTGCTTATTTGGTGGCAATGCCAGTTTAAACTAGTGGGCGGGTTTAGGAAAGTCTACTTAGTTTGCCAGTGCCCTTTGAAGCATCCTAGAAATCACAGTCCTTGCAAGATGCTTAGGCACTGCCTTGTCTGCTTGTGTAGCTGGTCTATGATATCATGTGGTTGATTAATTGCACATTAAGATTTATGCTCTAGCTAACTGTAGTGGAATTAAATGGAAACTGGATGTTGAAACTGCTTGAAAATCACAGTTGCTATCCTTCTGCAACTCCAAACCTACCTTTGGAGTAGGTTAGTCAGAGAAGAGCTGTGGTTAGTTCTTCCACAAGGTTTTCAAGGGTTTAGAGGGGTACTTGGGACTATTCAAAAAGAAATATTACATTCTGCATACTGCTTCTCGACCTTTTATTTTTATATTTATGGACTGTGTAAACTTACTTTGAGGGGTGAGCAGTCCCTGTGCTTTAGTAGTTCAAAGTAGATTGGCATGGCTTTGCCTCTCAAATCTGTTGTACCTTTTACACGTCTCATGTAACTCTCAGGAGCGTCTACTTAGATATTCTATCAAGACAAACGTTTTGATCCTCCAATGTCTTTTGACTTCTAAAAAATGTTTCATTTCTGATAAGCATGTTCATCTTGGTGACCAGAACATCGATGTCTTTAGCACAGAAGTGTGAGTTTGTTGAAAATGCTACCTAATGTGTTTGTCCCTGTTCTCCCAGGCCCAGTAGTAGTTCCCAAATAAGAAGCTGGTTGTAGTTCTTGTTGTGTGCTTCATATATTAACTTGGTCAGATTATTATTAAAGAATTTATATAACTTCTCTAAAAAACTTATTTCTCTAATAACTTATTTGTTATTTCCAGGTGAATTTGCAAGCAACTCAGGAATGTTATAGTGACAAATACCAGCACTGAACATACCAGTGATAGTTAAAAAGTTCTTATAGAAAAAACAGTGCTTTTTAATAAAAAAAGCACTTTCTAGTTTAGTGCTTTTTTTTCCTTTTGTGCTGTTTATTAAAGAATTTTTAAACTGTAACAAAGCATAATTTAGTTATGTTTGAATGCTTTGAGTAGACCTTATTCAAGTAGTTTCTATTTAAAAGAATACCAAAAAGCCATCTATGAAAATGCTTCATGCTTTGGGTTAAGTGTTTAAAAAAAAAAAAAAAAAAAAAAAAAAAAAAAAAAAAAAAAAAAAAAAAAAAAAAAAAAAAGTAATGGTTTATGAGCACTTTATGGGTTCTAACTTGAAAATAAGCAGAACCTGTGGGGAACGTTTTGCAATATATTACAGGTAGTTATTGCAACAACCAGATCAATAAAACATACCTTTCCCATTTTCTTAATGTCAGTACAGGACATTGTTTCCTTCCTTGTATTACTTGTTGTGTTTGTGACTTTTGTTAATTTTAAAAGTCAAAGTGATCCACAAAACCTTTACTCAAATAACTGGATAATTGGGCCAGTGAAATCTCCTGGAAATCTGGTATATGTGAGGTCCCTAAAGCATCTCTTAGTTTGCTCTGTGCAACTGTCACAGCACTGTTCTGTGATACCATCACTGTCCTGTCTCCACTGGTGCTGTGGGACTGGGATGAACCAGGGAAGTGAGATTTTAGACATGCTCATTTTTCACACAGAGTAAATGAATGCTTGCAGGACTCATTGCAACTGTTGACTTTCTATCTCATGAGCAGCTGTTATGTCAGTGTGATGAATGTCAGGACGTAGCAAGAGCAAGAAATCAGATGAGACCTTGACTATGGCTGATAACTGCTCCAAAAGCTAAATTCCTTTAGCAGGCTGCACTCCTTGCTTAATAGTAGCTGTTTCTTTGAAAACAAAGTGATTCTTGCAGGCGTTGTTTCCGCGGAGCTGGGGGTATATAGAGGCAAAGGAAGACTGTACACGCTTCCCACAAACCTGCAGAAACCTACTGTGCCAAAGATCAGTGGTAGCTTTCCAGTAGAAATAAAGCTGTACTATTAACAGACTGAATGTAACACAAA
>VYXH01002486.1:40859-86221 GCA_013397275.1 Burhinus bistriatus | reverse complement strand
AAAAAATCCTGGACATGCTTACTCACCTCCCCAAGCCTGTATGCGTAAAGGCTGCCAAAGAGTTCTTTGTTTGGTCTGACTTAACTGGCGTACCCACAGTCACCAGTGGCCTGTCTCAGCTCTTGTGATTGCGTGTGCAGGCCCTAAGCAGAGCCTTTATGCAAAATCTAACATTTTCTTAAGGAGCAGACCTCTGCTTTTTGTTTCTCCATACTTCAGTAATCTCCATCATATGGGAGAATGCCTTTCTCTGTGTGAAAGGGGAATTTTGAAATCCCTGTCGCATCTGTTAGGCAGGGATGCTAAATAAGGTACCCAGGGAAGCACAGGAAGCTCGTGGTACAGCCAGCAACAGGGCACAAGTTTCTGACTTGGGCCTGGGTCGATCTTAATATAGGAACCACTCCAGCTCATGTGCTAACTGGCTGATGCATGGTGATTGTTTCTGTACAGTAAGACTGAGGAAAAACTTAAGATAGCGCTTATGGTTAAGTGTATTTACATATAGAATCATGTAGGTTGGAAGAGACCTTTAAGATCATCGAGTCCAACCATAAGCCTAACACTGCCAAGTCCACCACTAAACCACGTCCCCAGGTGCCACATCTACAGGTCTTTTAAATATCTCCAGGGATGGTGACTCAGCCACTTCCCTGGGCAGCCTGTTCCAGTCCTTGATAAGCCTCTCAGTGAAGAAATTTTTCCTAATATCCAATCTACACCTCCCCTGGTGCAACTTGAGGCCTCTTATCCTGTCACTTGTTACTTGGGAAAGGAGGCTGATGCCCACCTCACTACAGCCTCCTTTCGGGTAGTTGTAAAGAGTGATAAGGTCTCCCCGAGCTGCCTTTTCTCCAGGCTAAACGAGCCCAGTTCCCTCACCCGCTCCTCATAAAGACTTGTTCTCTTGCATCTTCTTTATGTTTTCCAGTAGACCATATGTAGAATTAATACACTGTATAAACATAATTTTTTTTCCCCTTCAAAATGCAGTATATGTTCTGTTCAGTAGTTTTAAAAGAGAAGGTCCTACGTGTGAAATGGCTGTTCAGAGAATACACACAAATGTTTTAGGAAAGTGGAATGCAGTAGACTTTGGGAAAGATACTTGCATTACTTTGCCTAAGTTTGGGCTGCTAAAAGCCCAACTGCCTTTCTTTCAATGACTTCAGAGCAGAGGGACACTGAAGTGGATAATAGTGTTAGAGGAGTCCTTTCTCTGTGTGGCATTATATGGAAGAAATACTTACCGATAGATTATTCATCTGAGCAAGCTTTCTAGATGGAATCCAAGAATATCGAATGCTTTTTACCTACCAAAATTATTTGTAGAAATGCTAAAGCAGAAAGCGGTGAATGATGTCCGTAATCCTGCACAGTTAGATTGTCAAGGCAACGATGTCATTTATCTTGTTCTGTGCCATTATAGAGAATGGTCTAACCTGAGCTTGGCAGTTGTGGGTTCATGCAGCTAACTGCAGTGGACTGGTCAGAGTAACTTGGTGGGAAACCTGTCAGCTGGGAAGGAGTGGTTAAACTGGTTCTGTCTGATTTAAATTGCAAATGGGTCAACCCTACAGAGAGCATAACTATGGTGGGATTACAGAAGAAGCCCTCATCCTCAAATCATAGAATCCTTGATGTTGAAAGGGACGGACAGATGGAGGTCAGCCAGTCCAATCTCCTGCTCAAATCTTGGTCAACTAAGAGTACAAGTAGAGGAAAATAAGAAGTTAAAGTAAACAAAAGAAAGGTTTAAAAAAAACCCAGCATAGTGTATATAGGGTTTTTTAAATGTTTTTTGCTCTTATGATTTTGTCTAATGAGCAGCTTGAAATATTGCAAATGTTACCATGCAACTATGGAAGAATTGAGTGAGATGATGTCATTTTCACAGATGAGGGAATTTCACAATATTAAGAAACAAATAAAAAATATAGTTTAAATGGTTTTTTTTGGTGTCCCTTTTGAATTGTGAATGCTCTGAGATGTTTAAAAACTGGAAGTTCACAAGATATTTAACTTTTTTATAAGCTTATAGAGTTTTATTTCTAAATCAGAAAGTTTATCATGTGATGTATTTCATGAGCACGTATTCAAGTATAGTACTGATAAGATTCAAAATACTGTCATAAGAAAAGTTAGATTTGCCTTGCCAGCTAAGCCAAAATTGTACGTTTGTTTCATTTAATAGAAGGAGAAGCAGAGAATGTGGCTCCTGAAAAGCCTGCAGTAT
Organism: Burhinus bistriatus; assembly: GCA_013397275.1. Lineage (NCBI taxonomy): Eukaryota > Metazoa > Chordata > Aves > Charadriiformes > Burhinidae > Burhinus > Burhinus bistriatus. The sequence continues at coordinate 83,985 of VYXH01002486.1, read as the reverse complement.
CTGAAAATGGTGAAGTACCTAATGATCTTCCACCTCAGCCTATCCAAAGGTTTGGTCCTATCCTTTACTCTGTTTGAATGAAACTATGATGTGTCTGGAGGTAATACAGTCCATTTGAAAACATCAAGGAAACTGGGAGCAGTATGTTTCTGCTAGTGGTACCAAATAATAAATGTTATCCCACGTATGGTTCCCTTTATTCACTTTCATTTCCTTCTATAAAGAAAACTTTAGCACAGTGAAGTGTTTTGGACTTATTTTCTTAATCCATAAAGTGCTTTGATGTAATGTTATTAAAATATGAGGGATGTGTGGAGAGTCTAATGAGAAGAACATTGCATTGCATACATGACTTGATGTAACGGTTAAGATGAACTTGCCTTTTAAATCCCAATTTACTTTTTCTTTGCCCAGTGAAGGATTATATAATTGTATCACTTGTGAAAATAATTTTTTTCTGTTTACATTGTAGTGTGTACTGTTAATGCTAAATTTGTTGTTAATGATAAATAACTGTGCTGTATACAGGTTATTTTTTAGTGAGACAAATCAAGAGATGATTCTACACGGAATCATAATTTTTTGTTTTAGGATGTATTTTCTAGATTTTTCTAGACTCCTACTAGGATAGCAAGTATTGTGATTATATATTGGGGATGTTTTCAGTGTTTTTACGCATCGGCTAATTTACTCAGCTCGTGTGTTTACATGTCTGTACCTTTGGAGGACGTGAGGCTTCCTTTTATAGTATAAATGAAAAAGCCTCTGTTATTGCAGACGTATTCCCCGTCCTAGCAGTGCACGACCAGCACCACCCCGACTAAAACGTCAAGAAAGCGCAGAGGTCTTACTTCCAGAAAGGTAAGGAATGTGGGAGATGCAGAGCAGATGTTTCTAGCACTCGTGCCACAGATGATCTGTGCCTCACCTGCTGCTCAACAGCTTTAGGATGGATCACCTCACTGCTTATTGATTCAGACTGGAAAATTCAAGCCTGCTTTATTTGTTTTATTGTTTCTGCAAATCCAGTGCATTAACTAAAAGTTATGGTTGGTAGTCCCATCTGGAAGTTAAAAAATATGATTTAATTTTTTTTTGCCTTTGGGAACTCTGAAATAGGTAACCCTAGAACATTAACCTAAACTACCACTAGAACATATCTGTGAAACATGCAGTAAATATCCCATGCTCAAAAAAAGTCTGAAAACAGCCATTTGAAACTATGGCCAAAATGGCTTATAGGTGACCTCTGGCAAGTGCCAATCACTAAAGCAGTATGTTTAGAAGGAAAATACATGTCCTATTGTGAGAGAAGGATATCTGTTTTCAGAGTTGGGCTGTGAATGGAAATGACAATTTGAAGTGCTCTTAGTTGGTGCTGCTTTATTTTATGGGAGGGAGGAAGGGAGAGAACTGCTGTTTCTCCTAGGTAGACCTTAGGAGGTTTGGACAGATCTTAGTATGGTTTGATTTTCTTGTGTCTCTTTCAGGAGTGGTGGTGGTAAAGCAGTCTCAAATTTCATCACAGACCAGCAGATTTCTGATGATGATGACCAGTTTGTGGTGGAGGCAGCACTGCCGCTGCCAGAAATGCCAGAGATGGAAATGGTCTGTTAGTTTTACAAATTTTATGCACTTAATTTGTAACTTACTTTTTAAAGTAGCTTCTAGCTGAATATTTTTGAATAGTTGTGTATTATAGCAATACCAACTTATTGCAACTAAAGCTCTCTTCCTGCATGTGTAGGAGCCAGAAGTGGAGCTGGTTGAGGATGAAAAGCATGGTATGTTTGCTTTTACATATATTGTTATATATATAATAAAACCATGGGTTTAAACCAAATGCTGAACACTTAAAGTGCTGAATAAAGCAGCAGAATACCTCCTGAGGGTAGGAGCGTGCAACCTTTGCAAGAAAAACACGTTATTTATCAAATGTAGTCTGATTTAGTTGAGCAGCTGGATTTGCAACTGATGTTAAGTACAGATTTTCTCTACATCAGCAGGATTTAAAATTCTGCATTGAAGTCATAAATTAATGTTTCTTAGAGTGTCAGGTACAGCTTGTCAGCTCTGAGATATAAGATGGTATTGGGTGTTCAAGGCAAGTTACAGAAAAGCTTTTAGAAAAATTGACGGACTGGTTCTTAACAACATTTATGCTTACTCCTGACCTCAGATTCAGGGGCTTCCATTGTGGTTACACTGGATGTGATTTAGGCAGATACACTTATCTGCATCCAAAAATTCCTTGCAAATGAATATATATATATTTCTATCTATACCTGTTGTGCAGTTCTTGAATTCTTCCAAAAGAAGGGTGCAAAGGAAAAGCCTTTGTGTTAATACAGCACAAGGATCTGGTTCTGTGCCAAGAGTCATTCAGTAAATGCTACTGATGATACAGTTTGATTTAGAGGACACTAGATAACGTAGATCAAATAACAATACCTTGTATCTCAGTATTTAGAACACATTTTAGAACGCTGTTCATGTTGCTCTAAAAATTGTTTATGTTAAAAAAAAATTAAGCAGTTGGTTTTGTCTGAACTTTTAAAACAACATTTTAGTGCCAACCAATGCTGAGAAATATACTGATTTTTTCAACAGGTGGGCTTGTAAAAAGAATCCTAGAAACAAAGAAAGATTATGAGGCATCACAGAAATCATCAAAGACGACAGAGAGGGTAAGATGGTAATGGCCTTCAAAGAACTGTGAATATTAAATATTGTAATCATGACCTTTTTCTCTACCTTAAATGTGTTTTTTCCTTTTATGCTCAAGCTTTCCTCCTTGATGTGTTATGCTGCTTTTCCTGTCCATTAGTCAGTCAGGTATTGTTACCTTCTCTGTGTAGTGCCCTGTCTCTGTCACCTTTAATTTTTGTGGGTTTGGGATTTTTTTGGTATTTCAGTACAATTCTTCAGGGAGCCTTCTTTAATCTTTTGTTTTCTAGAATAACGTCTGCTGATTTCAGCCTTGTCCTAGATGTAGTAGGGCACACTGTGCATTTGTGCAGGTGCACCATTATTGTTTCTATCTTAGCTATCCTCTGGGCATTTGAAGAGCAGTATCCTATTGCCCAGCAATCATTATCATTGTCGAAAAAAGTGGGATCTCTGGTGCAGTTAACCATATAAAGTATTTTCATATCACAAAATATTTCCCTAGTAATGTCCTAGCATACCCCAGCATTCAGGTCTGAATCTATGAAGTGATTTGATTTGATTTTTTCCATAATCAGTAGCTGGGAAAGGGAGAGTGGGTTTTGTTGTTGCTGGGTTTTTTGTCAGTGTTTTTGGGGTTTTTTTGGTTTTGTTTTGGGTTGGGTTTGGTTTTTTTTTTTTTCTGGTTTTCACAGTTTATTATAAAGGGTCTAGAAAGAGTCTAGCAGTGACCACAAACCAAAAGCAAAACCCTCCTGATTTCAGTGTCTTCCTGTGACAGCTGGAGAGCTCTTGCCTTTTCAGCCTTGCAAAGTTCATGTTACAAGAAGCAGCAAAAGGCAGAGCATTTAGATGAACTTTTCTGATCCATTGACGCTTTGGAAAGTTTCTAAATCACTGAGTTTGATGTGCTGGTGAGGAGGCACTGAGGAATGCAGTGCAGAGTGCTGTTATAAAAATACAGACAGGTATGTAATGTTTTGGAAAGGCGAGTGCTTTTCATAAACTCTTAAATCTTCAATTCCAATCACATCTTCTCATTATTTTTAATGTTAATTCAGTATTGTAGGTTTTTACAACATATTCTTTTTCAGAAATGATTTATATTTTGGCATTCTGTTTTAAGATGCCACAACTCAGACCTCAGGAGTCCAGCTTTTCACAGAGCATGAAGCTCTTTCAAGTAGCTGTCTGAAATCAGTAATAACTTTTGAAGCCTTGACCACTTGCCTGCCTCTTTTTGTCTTTATCAACTATAGTAATTTGGCAATGAGTAATGATATTATGATCAGTTATGAGCAAAGTGTACAGCAGGAGAAAAAAGTCCGTGAGGGACTAAGACTACGGTAGACAGTAGACCATTTTAAAAACTTGGTCTTATATAGAACTTGTATGAATTTATAATTGCTTCTATAATCTGCAGCAAAAGTGACACAGTGTTAACTTTTAGGATTGGAATTTTGGGAGGGTAAAATCAACAATTCTCTTAAATATGCTTTTGTGTCCGGTGGTAATGGGTTATGCTGCCTCGCAGACCAGCCTTTTAATTCCTTCCCCAGCAAGTTGAAAAAGTTGGGATGGCAGATCAGACCCTTGTGGAAGCATCTTCTTAACTGAAGTTTGGGACTATCTGAGATCCGGGCCTTCTTGGCTGGAAGAAGATTCCTGTCATGTATTGCAAGGGCTGAGATTCTGTAAGAAAATGAATTCTTAAAATAGGAATACACCTTTAGTTTTCCTGTTCATTACAAGTTAGGAATAGTTACAGCTTTATCCAACTTGCTGAATTATATATCATTTATTATAAATGTTCAGCTTGTAGCGTATGTGTACTGATCATTGAAACACTGTTGGCTATTTCTAATGAATGTGTCTGATGTGAAAATTTGCCTGCTTGAATAAGTTCTGTCTTTGTAGAACTGTTTGGAAAAAAGAAGGGTTAGAAGTTGGTATTACTCTGCTTACTCAGTCGCTCTAAAGCTCATTACTGGAGTTCATGTTGAGCTGGCACTTTCGAGAACAAGAGATACAGCTGTTCCTGTTCATTGTTTTATAACTAGGTGGTGCTATTGAATCATCAGTCTTGAGACTTAAGTTTTGGGACAGCATTAGTAGTTCATTTAATAATGTCTTCCACCACTACATAGTTGTGCTGTAAGCTGTACTGCTCAGTCTTGGGTCCTGTCAACTTAAGCAGTGGACATAGAAAGGGACAATGGGGGAGGGTTTACAAAACTGCATGGATTTCATGCTCGGGAAGCTTCTTCTGGTGTTTGTGCTAAATTTTCTCGTGGTTTTTTTTTTTTTTTTTTTCCCCCTCTGAATAGGAGTAACTAACTAAAACAATTCCCTTTTAACCTCTTAGATTTTTTTAAATGCACATGGGCAATTGTCTCCTCCTACAATAAGCATTTAGTCCCATTGCCTGTTTTGAGTCTCTAAAACATTCATTCAGTCCTTGTTTGTCTTTTGTTACATCTTTTGAAGCACTGATCTCTGTTAGCAGCGCTGATAATAGACCACTAATTCTGGAAAAAAACATGCTGACTTCCTAGTCCATCACGTGAAAACCTGCATACAACACTAAGCTCCTGGAATATCATCTGATCTCATATCCAAGCAGCTGGCTGCTACTGCAGTAGGTTTCTTTGCTGCTACTGCTTTCCAAATTACGTTGAAGAAGTTGTTGTGATCCAGAGAGGAGAAGAGTAGTTTTCCTGATAGCAGAGGAAAAAATCAATGGAAAAGATGATTAAAAATGCTCGGAGTTAGTGACTGGGACTTGACAGATGTAGTTCAGAAAACATGAGCTGGAGACGTTACTGAATCCTTGGACTTTGTTTTAGACGATAGAGACACCGTGACGTAGGAGACAATAAAAGTAAAAAATAGATTTCCAATGTGGTGTTGCCTCTGGGAATGTTTCAGGGACCAGATATGCAGAGGGTAGCAGGTGGGGGTCTGGCATGCTCGTGTGGCCCCAGCATCATGACCAGGTCTCATCTCTGAGGGGTGTTCCTAACATCATGAGGAAGGCAGTGGCAAGATTTATTCTCGTGAGACTGCAGACCAGCAATTTTGGGACGAATAGTTACTGGTCTGTGGAATCTCTTTGGAGAGAGGCAGCAAAAGTAGTTAAAAAGAAGGAAGAGTTTCAAGTGGTTTATTCCTGCCAAGTGGTCTAGGCAGGCAAGTGGAACCATGTCCTGTTATGTTGATGGGACTGTGAGAATGGGTCAATGAACTCTGGCCAGTGTGCTGTGTTCAAATGGCCGTAGGTTTTGTGCCAGGTCTAGCTCTGCGGTCTGCTGGGAAGTAGTATCAGTCTGGGATTTGACAATTTCTCCCCAGACTGTCAGCTCTTTTATTTAATTTGTTTTCCATCAAACCCTCCAGAAGAAATATCTTCTACATCAGTATGCAACTGTATTCCAAAACATATTGTGCATTGGAGAGTAAAATGTAATTGTACTTCTGTGTTTTGGAGTAACGTAACCAAAAGTCCAGTGAAAATGTGGATGAATACTTGCTTTGGGAAATTACCTCCGATGAAATGAAGGTTATCCTTGTATCTGTCAGTAATAAGGTTCATCTTCCCTCATTTTGTTAAACTATTCAAGACATACAAAATAAATGAAATATTTCCCAGTTGTATTCATTTGTCTTTAAAGCCTTGTTTTTCTGCCAGTCAGGAAAATGAAGGGAGAAAAAAATGTTTGTAGTCCGAATGCTGGAACTTTTGGCATTATTAAGTCAAATATTCAGCAAAAAAATGTTCAGTGGAGCTACCTGATTTATTAATCAACTGGAAGTTAGGTGAAGTTGGTGAATTAATACTTAATCCAAATGTAACACTGGTGAGCTCTTCGGGATGTTTCACACCTTTACTTCTAACTGCTGAGTGCCAAAAAGCATTCATTTGTGTTAAAAGCATTCCTCTGAAACCTTTCATGTCCTGCGTTTCCCAAACATGCATTTGCTTTTTAAGAAGTTTTAATGAAGAAAAAGAAGAGGAAAGAAAAGACTGGGACTTTCATCATCTAGGTTTTGCATGTGCAGAAACTTAAAATAATATACACAATTTTCAGGTCAAACAAAGAGGTCATTCTGGAAATACACAGGATTTTTGCTGCCTTGATTAGCTGTGTTCAGCCTAACAAATTCCTAAAAAGACTTCCTAAATGTATTTGTTTAGAATCTAACCCTCTAATGTTAAACAGAGAAAGAAACAGATGTTACATTTTGTATTCCACTTCATTTATTTGATGTGTGGAAAATGTAGGCAGGTTATTAAATAGTTTAAGAAAGTGGGATCACAGAATTCCCATCTTTGCACTACCAAATACAGTCCACAGGCTTCAGAAAAGAAACAGCTTTGAGGTTTGTGCTAGGAATAAGTGATATTAAATAGCTGAGCACCTGGATAATATTAACTTTAATTACAAATGTGATAAATTAAGTATGTACTTCTAAACTTAGAACAAATACAATCATTGCTGATTCTGTTTGTTTAAAGTTCTTCAGGTCATTGATTTTTACATTGATACATCAGCTGTATGACATTGGGTGTCCCCTCCAGTCAATGCAATTAGTAACGTGTCACGTTAACCAGATGTATTCATATGTCCCACCATTTAAGTATTTTGAAGAGACTCACCATTCAAGACCACAGCTTCTCAGCATCGTGCCGGCTTAATATGTTGTAAGAAATGCTGACAATAAAATTTAATAGGAGTTACCTGCAGAAGGGCTTTCATCTTTTTGTGACAGCTCTGTTTATGATGTTTATTTAACGCAGTGATCTGAATAAAGCTGCAGTGAGAAATTTTTGGTTATGGACAAGCACCATAAGAGCTTAAATTGAATAAGTGTATGCGTGAGTGTCCTTGTTACACTACTACCAGCTCTCAGTAAAAAAAAAACCTGTGGTCCCCAAGTAACTGTGCTACAAGCTGTGAACACAGGAACAGGTTTTTTGTCACTCTTGTGATATTCCTGATATCATGGCTCCTGTGCTGTAGTCTTTGCACACAAAATGTTGTCTCCTATGGGTACAGTATAAATACAACATGAGACAGCAGATGGATATGCGAAAGAGAAAAAAGGCCAGCTGTGATTTCCATCCCTAGGAGAGGATGCAGTATATCAGTTGTGTAGCAGCAGTGCGTTGTAGGACACAGTACAAGTGACTTCCATGTATTTCAAGAAGCTTATCAATGGATTTGGCTGGGGTATTCTTCTGGGGCATAGATCAGTGGGAGAGCAGTTGGTTGACACAAGGAACATGTTTATTTCAATTCTTTTTGTACAGGAAAGGGGCTGCTGGTCCAAGAGAAGGAGGTCATGGACCAAGAGTTTCAGAAGTATGAGTAGAAAAGGAAAGCTGGGCAGGACTGGCACCCAATATGCCATTATGGCTAAATTAATACTATCTGCTATCATTAATTACCACTAGAGCTGTCTCTTGGCACGTGTGTGGTCAGACTCAGGGTTCTGCTTAGCATGCTGAATACTGCACCAAATATGTGAGGTTTTATGAACTGACTTCTCCCCAACGCGGACTGAATGTGAAGTCAGGCAGACTGGCTCTGGGGGCTGAGGTGGAGTATTTATGTACGTCTGAAAAATTCATCTTTTTTTTAGAGGTATCAAATGTGAACTGGGGAAAAAAACCACCACCCCACCCCCCCAAAAAAAGAAGAAAAAAGCTTATTGTAAAGAGCTGTCTTTTTATTTTCTTTTGGGGCCTTCCAACTCAGAAGCAGGTCAGACTAACTCTGGTAAATCTAACGGTAAAGAACATTGTGTCTCTGATTCCTTGGCCTGTTACTGAACTTGGTACCTGGCATAAGCAGAAAAAGCATCCTGTTCATTTGAAATGATTTAACATTTACTGTTTTCCCTGCGTTTCTGTGAAAGAGTTTCTTGCGGTGATCCCTAGTGGATAGTTACAATCTACTTAAAATGCAGACTCTGTAAAAACCAGGAAAAGAAAACACTCTTTATGATCAAAAAATATTTTGTACAATAAAAACCCCACCTTGTTGTTTTTGCATTGAATGTATCAAAATTACTTGTCCAAAATGAAGTTTCTGTCCAGTCCTATAGAAAGAGGTAGGGGGGAAATGGTATAGCTCAATAAAACTATGATTATTTGGGTCTGTTTTCATAATGGGACACAATATAATAGTTAAAACGGGCTGTATAAACTATAAAGTGCTCGAAGGATGTTTGTTCTAATTTGATTCCTATTTAAAAACTGTTAATTAAAAAATGGAAACAAAGGAGAAGCTATATAAAAGTAAGCAAATACTGTTTCTAGGAATAAACTTTTCAAACAGTATGTGTGTGTGGGGAAATCTTATCACGTGTTTAGCTTACTAGATGTCAAGCACTTCAACTGCTCTCAACAGCCCAGCTATCGGAAATGGATGTCTTGTGAATGATCCATTTTTATGGAGCTGTGCACACTGCAATATTTATACTAATTGCTTTAGTGAGGGTAAATTAAACACAAGTAAATTCTGGTGGTTTCTGGAGCCCTGTTGATAATTTCCCCTTTATTGAGGAAAATTCCTGTTTTTTAATTTCTCAGGTCCCTGCATCCAAGTCCATGTTGTGTTCTGCTCACATTGAGGTAATGGGAAAGGCAGACTTTTTCCCAGGAATCCAAAATAAACATTTATCTTGGTGCCTTATGAAAAACACGAAGGAAAGGAAGTGTGTTGGGCCTACAAAAGTGATACAGTCTTTTATATGGGGATAATTTATTGATTCTTGGGCTTTTGTGAAAGGAGAGTTCATTGAGGTGTATGGCCTAATTGAATAGACTGGAACAATTCTTATTCTGGCATTTTTCTTGAAACTGAATATATCCTGTTACATGTTTGTGCAAAATGAGGAAAGGTGGCATTCAGGACTCTTACCACCCACGTTGCCCGTTGTAATAAACCATCTGCCATCATTCTTAGTGATTTAAAAGAGTGTCCCATGTAGATTTTAACCCGTAACTGTAACTGTGAAACTGAGAACAGACAGTATGGCTTCCCCATCTCCTTAATTACTTAGAATAAGCAATAGCTGGCAAAGCTTGAGTGCTTCATGGTGATAATTCTCTGTCCTGAGCTCAGCTTTCTGAAGACTGCAGGAAATGTGTTAGTGAAATGAAAGAGTTGATGGTTATTTTTTAACTCTTGTGAGAAGGGACAACAATATGCCAGTTTAGCTACTGCACCTTCAGATGTTGGGAAATTTTTCTTGGGAGCTTGAAATTTAAGTGCTTCTCCTTTAGAGAGATACACTAAAAAACTCTTGCATGTTCTTACACCACTTGGATATCATATATTATGCCTTTCAAAGACGTTTTTTTTTTTAACAAGCCTATTGATGTACCTGTTTAAGTCTGAATAGTATTTAATAGATTTTTAGTGGTAGTATGTTTCAGTACTTGAAATGACTTTGGATGGGATAATGTTTCGTCCTTTTTATGTCAGTTTTGAAGAACTGAACTGCACAAAGAGTATGCTGGAGTTACAGGGACATTAAAATTATTTTTAAATATTTACTAATACACTTTAAGGGCATCTTGCTGATTCATAGAAAATATTCTATGGCATTTTGTTTCCATTTGAGCTTTTCAAGCAGCTGTGTATTTTAGCATTGAATATTTCAAATTGTTAGCTGGATCTATGTTTTAAAGTATACGATTCTGGTTTGCTTGTTTATGGAATTGTGGGATTTTTTATTTTCATACCACACTTGCTGGTGTTGAGAAGTGTGGCTACTTGAACTGTCTAGGTATCAGGGAGGTCACATCAGCATTACAAGAACGTAAAACATTGAACTCAGCATTTGCAAAATAAAAATGAAGCATCCTTCAGGTTTTCAGACACCCAACTATATACTAAGATAATGGACTGGCTGGGTCTTCTCACTTCTGAGATAGTTGTATTTGAAAAAAATTCCTTATCTCTTGGCTGTGGCTTCTTATAATGGATGGTGGGGAGGAAGGTGGTAAGGGTTTGGTGCACTTAGGAGGAGAGGAAGGTCAAGGCAATGGGACTTTGTCCTCGGAAGCTGTTGGATCTGATACAACTCTGCTCTGCTGCTGAACTGAGGGTGATTGTCTTTATAGGTAACTTCCCAGTACATGTGGAAAGTATGGTTCCATGGATTAAGGTTTCCCTACGTCTTTGGTGGAACACAACATGTAGCAAGGACTAGGAAAACAGAATAGAGAGCAAAGGGTTTTGAAACACTGTGAGCATGCAGATCTGTTTATACGTCTTTACTAGCTGCAGCAAGGCGGTGAGGTAAAAAAATAGTTCCAGGAGAGAAACTCTTGTCAACCTGAGATGTGTGCTGAGCCCCAGTAAATGGCTGGTGTGTAGGACCCTGTCCTGTCATCCAGCTCTCTTCTCTGGGGAGCTGCAAGATGAGCAGGGGAGAGAAGCCTGACAATGTCCATGGGAATGCCATTGGCTATTGTGCTCAGAGGTTGGCCAAGGAGGAGACCCAGGGGAGAACAACTGCTCACCCCATAGCAGCTGTGCTTGGAACGAGGGTGCTCACCAGCTCATGGGGTGCTTTTGTCTTTGTGTTTTAAAGGATAGCAAACACATGGATGGCTCCAGAAAGTATCTAAATAATGTGTTTTATGTAACGTAGTATAATGAAACACCTGCTTCTGTGAGAGAGGTATGGGTCAAGTGAGAAGGAATTAAGTTGAGTGTTATTTTTAACAGTTTAGCCACCACTCATGAATTGACTTAGGAAGTGAAGGTCACAAGTTCAGCAGCATTTGTCACTTCAGCTCTGTTCCTAATTAAACAACTTTAACATTATAAAATCACAGTAAACTCAGAGGTCCCGCTGTTCTCATGCGCCACGTGTGTGGTAAAACACAAGCATCAGATGTAAGTAAATCTCAGCCTTCAAATCTTTAGAAGTATTTTTCTAAAAAATATATATATAAATATATATATATATGTATCTATCTCTGAGTTCATCAGTAAGCCAAGGGCTGCTGAAATGTGTTTGGCAGTAGTCCCTGCTGCCTCCAAATGCAGCTGAACAAACAGCCCACAGCTCGCACAGGAAGACAGGCCAATTGGGTAGGAGGGCAGGAGGTGATAGTGTGGTAGATCTGGTGTCCCAGCACGAGAGAGAAGCACACTGCCACCTCTGTGTTTGTATAGCTGCTAGGAACTGTGCTTAGGAATTGGTTGATCCTGCGGTTGGGGTGGTAGAGAAAGACCTTTCTAGTTTTCCAGCATACATTAAATGACAAAAATGACTTTAAATAAACTTTACTTAAAGCTTTGTGTGTCTTAAAGAAAAACTCAGTTTGGGAATTTGACGTATAGGGCTCTTGGAAAGAAAGAAAAGTAAGGTTGTTTTTCTTGATGGGGGAGAAAAAACGCAGCAGACTTTTTTTTAATGGTGATTGTTGTTTTCAGGGCAGGCTTTCCTGGAATAAAATTATTACAGTAATGTGGCATCACTGCTCTTTTTGTGGCATGCTTTTGCTTTTCGTGACTTCACCGTTTTAGCAAACACTTTCCCTGTGTTCAACTTGCAGTAAGCTAGCAGGCTTCGGGAGATTGACCACAGAGACTCTGCTGGCTACACATGAAGGAAGTGTGCACAAGACCAAATTAGTTTTGAGTAGTGGAGTTTATTGAGGCCACATCTGCAGCCTGCATGATTTTACAACCACTGTTAACAGAAGTACAAGGCATGGAATAACCGCCGTCTATTTTAGCTGTGCAGCACGAAGTGCTATTATTAGGACCAGCAATAGGAGCTGGAAATCCAGATACATACAGGGGAGGGAGGGGAGCATCTTGAAGGGAGCAATTTAGAGAACTAGAAGGAGGCTGTGCTCTTCAGCATCCACTATAGCTCCCAAGAAACAGCAAAACACTGGCAAGCAGGTACAATGAACGTTCATGGTGTGGTAGCGTATAACATGATGAGCAGGGATGCTTCTGCTTCTCCAAATTACTGCCTTTCAGAATTCATAATCATCTTCCTCCAGAGTTTAACACGACCTTTTTTTCAGTGTCATTATGCACTATGACTTGCGGCAGTATTGAGTAAATGCCAGTCCACCAAGTCTTGGTGCAGGGCTCTGGAGTGATGGCTGTGACAGTCCAGCTTTGCCGCAGAGTGTGCAGGGGAGGATGGATGGATGGATATGCGATTTACACAGTGAACACATTGGCAGCCAGTGGCAGCAGCAGCTTGGTAACAAAAGTATTACGTAGCTGTTGAGAGCTTCTGTTAAGTGATGCCACATTAAGCCACAGATATTTCCCTTTCAATATATAGAAATAGGTTGAAGTAAACCATGACTGAATGCAAAGAAGCTTTCCCCTCTGCACCGCCGCTGCCTCCCCCCCCGCCCCTGCCACTGGTTTGGGAAGGATCATGTTGAGAATGAGTACATCAGTGAGATCATTTTTGGGATCAAATACTAATTTTACTTTGGTGTACTTGTGATCTGAAAAGCAATTCAATATTGCTAATGCTATTGCACAGTTTTGTAGCAGTCCTCTGTAGCAGTGGTGACCTGGGTATGGTATGCTTTCTGCTCATCTACTGCTAAACTATTGCATCATTTCTTCTCTTTCATTGCAGACTGTCATAAACATTTCTCCAGATACTTCACAGTTAGCAGTCTCTAAAACATTCTTTATTCAGTACCTCATGTGCAACAAACATTTTCCCTGGTTTTGATACTTGCTTTCTTATTCATCTTTTCCATTAGGAGAAGCCCTTTGTATCAGAGGCAGCTAGGAAGAAAGAGAGAGACTTGGTAGCCAAAGAAATTGAGAAGTTTCAGGTCTCTATTCAGACTCTGTGCAGGAGTGCCCTTACGCTGGGCAGGATCATGGATTACATTCAGGAAGATATGGATGCCATGAAGAATGAGTTGCAGATGTGGCGGCACGAGAACAGACAGCATGCAGAAGCTCTACAGAAAGAGCAAAGGTGAGTGTGGTCAGGGAAAGTTTGATTTATCTCTCGAGACAGATTTTTGCTTTATAGGAGAGGGGAGAGTTTTGCTCACTTTTCAATGCAAATTTATCATCAGTCATTTTTGTGGTTTGGGGAGGTTTTTTTTTACGGTCTGAATTGTTTTTTGAAGTGTTAAGGTCTTTTCTTCTCAATTTCACACGATGTACATGACAGCAGAGATGGAAATGTTTATATGAGGTGAGGGGGCTTGATGTTTTGTTTTCTTCTCACAAATATATAATGAGTAATGGGGGAAGAACTTAGTAAACAAACTAGACTTTGAATCCGGACTAGCAATGGATTTCTGAGTCACAACCTGCTCTCTTTGTGCCACTGAATTCAGTGTGTTCGGCAGTGGTGGTAATAACAGTTGTTGTTGTCTGTGCAAGGTGAAAAAACAACATTGGAAAGCCGGGAGAGTGAAGGTGATGTGCATAATGGAAACAAGGAGGTCAAGCCTAGAAGCAATTTCTTTGACCTTACTTGTCTCACCAATGTGTCTTTATGCTCCTTGAAAACAGAATGTCCCTTCCAGTTGCATGTCCTCTGATCTTAAACATGAGCTAGATACCGATCTTTTTGGATTCACAGTCAGCCTAGATAGATTTGCTGCTCCTTGAATCCATGTGCTTCATTCATGCAGAAGCAAGTATGTGTGGTACTCTTAGCTAAGTCCTATCTTGGTAGGTAGCAACGTGTTAAATGTTGGAAATTTACAGCTGCTGGCTTAGTCTACTGGCTGGGGTGGGAATTAGGGCTTTGGTTCACATATAAAGTGTAATGATGTTAATTCCTTGCACTTATGTAGCGCCTTCTATCCCTAAACCTTGACAGGCTTTAACACTCTGGTTGGCCTCTGAATGTACCGCCCCTGCAAGGAGAAAGGAGATGGTGTTTGGCTTTATTTTACAGTTGGAGAAACTGAGGCATTGACTCACTAGCCCTTGCACCACACCTAGCCACAGGGAGCAAGTCTCAGGCCTTTCTCCAGGCATGTGCTTACTCAGTGGATCCACTTTGGCCTTGCCAAACAAGTCATTTATACTTCAGCTGGTTTCCCAGCACAGGGACTGTATGTGCTTTGCTGGCTTCGTACATCCCCTGAGTTCCCAGGCAAAGTGTGCTGAGGACAAGACTGTCTCCTTGACATTGGTGCAGAGGGAGAGAGGGAGTGGGAAGAAGGAACTGCCCAGCTGATTTTGCTTGCAGATTTATGTCAAACCAAGCTTTCCAATGGCCAGCTGTTTTGTGTGAGACTGCGGGCAGGTTAACATCCCTTCAGCAGAGCCACTCGGTTCCCTTCCATGAGCTAAGACTGCCACACCGTATCCCAGCACTTCACAAGGTTTTGTGTGAGATCCTAATCAGATCAGTGTAGTGCTAAGGCATGTCCAATCCTTCAGGAAAGAATTACAGAGTATCAGACATGAAGAAGACAATGCTTCCCATATGTACTGGAATTTGGAAGCATGGCTTTGTTTTCTTTGCTTCTGTGAAACACAACTGACGGATCCCATTGGGGAAATGTTATTGCAACTTCTAGTGATGCTTTTTGTGATTTATGCTAATGTGGTAGAAAGGAGGGGAAAGCTAAATAATTTTGAGATGCAGACTTTAGCTAATGAGTCCTCAAAGTGACTCGGTAATTCAGAATGACAGCAGGCTAGTTCAGTCTGTCATTTCCCTGTGGAGTGTTCCTGAAGATCAGCAAACCATTACAGAAAGGGGCACATTTGTTTTAAAGCCAAACAGTCCCATTCACTTAAGATGCATCAGTGTACTTCTGCTTTATTAGCATGGGATTTATTAGATTTCCTATTAGTCTGCCCTTGACAGCAGCTAGTGATGGGTCAGTTTTCATGTACCTTGCCTCTTTTCAGACATCTACCTGCTGCAGCGTGGTGCTGCTGGCAGCTGCTGGTGTCTTGCTGGCTTATTGCAAGAAATAGCTATTAGCAGGCCAGCAACCTCCACAGCAGTTGTATTTGTCCCCCTCTGCCATGTGCTTCTCTCATTTAAGCTCTTGTGATGAGCCCCAGAGGGTTGGCTGTTACCATGTGTATCATGGTAGAACCAGGGGCCCCTGTAAAAGGTGGGTGTCCTTAGAATCATAGAAAGGTTTGGGTTGGAAGGGACCTTTAAAGATCATCTAGTCCAACCCCCCTGCCATGGGCAGGGGCATCTTTCACTAGATCAGGTTGCTCAAAGCCCTGTCCAACCTGACTTTGAACACTTCCAAAGATGGGACATCCACAGCTTCTCTGGTCGTTGTGTTCTGTCCCACAGAGTTAGGTGCTGCTTCATCCCTGGGCCAGGTGGTTGCGGCTGTTGGCTGGGTAACATGAAGGAAGTGCTTGACATGCACATCACCCCACATAGTGTGGGGTGAAATACCTGCAAAGCAAAGAGATTTTAGCAGAAAAGCTAGATTAGCCAAGAAATGACTTTACTGTTGAGTTGTGGGTGATGTCTCTTGAACAGTATTATTCTCTGTCCATGTCGTTAGCTATGCCTTTGTGCTTCTTACTCTAAACTTTCTTTCAGGAAGGGTGGGCACAATTTAAATTCTTCGCAAACTTTCAGGTATTGAATGTACTTTCTTGGAGGCAGAAGCAGCATAATGTTTCCAATAACATTATGTTCTTTGTATCTCTTTCAGCATCACAGACAGTGCTGTAGAACCATTAAAAGCTGATCTGGCTGAACTGGAACAGTTGATTAAAGACCAGCAAGACAAGATCTGTGCTGTAAAAGCTAATATTTTAAAGAACGAAGAAAAAATCCGGAGGATGGTTCTTAGCATAAACCTGTCTTCAAGAAGGTGAAGAAGAGGAAGGAAATAAAAAAAGAAGCAGCCTTGGGACTGACTGACATTCTTACCAAATAAAAACAAAATAGAGGAGAGAAACTAAGATATGCCTTGTTTAGATATAAAATGTTTAGGGACCACAAGACTAAAAATTGTATAAAATCCCATTATTGCATTGATCTTTAAGTGATGATATTACCAGGATAAAATTATATTCATTTGAATGCTCAAGTTGCAGAGCTATTAAAATAACTTGTTTGTTTAGATGTGAACTGCTGGTACTTACTTACCAGGTCTTCCCAGGCCTTTTTCCCTTCCTGGCCTGTTGCATACAGTTTCTGAGCCAGTTCTCTCTGCATCTCTTCCTTCTCCTTATTTCCACTGAGGTTACTTTTGAACACACTGGCATGAAAAATGGGTATTAGATACTTCTTTCGGCCCCTTAAAAAAATTTTCCAAACTCCTGCAGGTCAGAAGGTTCCTCAATTCTGTTTGTTACTAACAGGGAAAATTATCTACAAAACAATGCCACAAGATCAAGAAGTAAAGCTTTGTCTAACTTAGAATTCCTTGCACCATTACAGAGATGATGTCATGTTTTCAGAGCTATCGGGAATCTTACTAGGAACAACTGAAAATGCACTACGAGCATCACCATGTAAGGGAGCAGAAGTATTTTATCTGCACAGGTGTTAATTCCATTTTTATTGCATCTGTTCATTTGGAAAGGATTAGTTTAAGTACCTGTTTCCTCCCAAATGCATGTTCCTGTAACTTTTTGTACATGAATAATTCCACTGATTTTTTTAGTTAACTGCAGATGTCTGTACTGTTTTCTTAATGACCTCTTGAGTGTACTGCACATTGGAGTCTAGCTTCACTTATTCCTAAATCTGCAAAGCATATTAGCATAGACACAACTATATGATACTGCACTGAGCGCAGAAGGCTTTAGTCCCCTGCAAGGCTGTTCTTTCAAGATTTTTATAATGTGTGAGCACATCTTCTCGTCCCATGTTGTTTGGATTGTGTATGAAGTGCTAGTGTCCTTTTTTTTTCCTTCTTTGATTGGCAAATCTATGTTTGTTTGGGGTTTTTTTTCCTCGTTTCTTTTTCTGGTATCTGGACCTCAAAAAACCTACCAAATGGATCATCACCAACTAGCATGAGTATTTAGTATGTTAAATACAGACGTTTTAAAGGGCCCAATGTTTAGCTGCATGGGGTTTTGGTGGGGGTGGAGAGGAAGCAGGGGACTTGTGAAGGAATAGGAGAAATATTCTGATTTATTCTTAACAGCATATGACACTATGATCTTGCTTTTGAATTGTCACTTAAAATTTTTTTATTTAAATATCTGAACTTAAATGGTGAAGCAATATTCTGGGTAGGGTCCAGAGAGGCAGGACTCCTGCAGTGACTCAACTTTGCATTGCAACCCTCTCCTCCCGTGCATTGCTTCTCACCCAGGGTTGGAGGCTGTCTGCTGCATCCTGGGTCTCATCACATGAAGGAAAAGGGGTTCAGGATGTCCACCAGAATCCCCACAGCCCAGAACTTGATGGTGAAAGCCTGTGTGGTCAATACATAACTTCAGAGTGCTTTGAATGCTCCCTCCCTTCTCCCTTTAAATACTTGCATCAAAAAATACAGGTTTGGTTGGAATGCTCAGACCCCTGTTTAGCTGGTGTATGACTCCATGAGCCCCTGGTCCCTTCGTGCTTCTGTCGCCACTGCTAAAAGCCACCCTTTAAAACCACAGAGATTTGTTAACAGTCCTCCAGCCTTTGCCACCCCCTTGGTGTCTCTCCCGTGCCCCTTCTGCAACCACGGACATGAGCCCCTGGTCCCTTCGTGCTTCTGTCGCCACTGCTAAAAGCCACCCTTTAAAACCACAGAGATTTGTTAACAGTCCTCCAGCCTTTGCCACCCCCTTGGTGTCTCTCCCGTGCCCCTTCTGCATCCGCAGACAAGACCTCCCTCCAGTGCAGTGCTGCTGGAGCACGGGGCTGGCAGGAAAGCAGTAAGAGACCAGTAGCAGGGTGTCTCAGGTGTTCTCCAGGGACATGAAGTGATTTCACTCTGCCCTGGGTTAAACAGGATTTAAATTATGACTTTTCCTTTCCCTCAGCTCCTCCATTTCACGAAGTTCCCTTCACCAGGCCCCCTCTCCTTGTCTTTCACCTGCTGATGGGTGCTTCGCGTGGTGACATGACCCATGCATTCATCTGTCCTTATGTTAGAAGTGACTGTCCCCTGAGTCAGGGTAGAAAGCCTAGGGCTCGTATAAACCTGGGGCTTGGAGGTACTGATTTGGTTCCTGGGAGACCTTAGGAATGGCTTCTTGCATCTTTATGTACTCATTTTCTTACACTTTCTTCATCAAATACCACTTTAAACAAGAATTGGTTAGTGTTAGGGTTTAATAACATCTAATGTCTCCTGCAGTCTTAGCTGGCTCTCTGTCCAGGATTGCTTTGTTTTCCAGTATGATAGAACAAAGCTACTGCCTTGGAGCTGAGACTTGGTTTAATTTTAAATGCAGGTTGAGGATGCAGCACCAAAAAGGCAAATAAACAGCTGTGCCTCACGTAGGGGAAAGGAGCCTCTGAAAATGGATAGAGAAGAATGTCTCTGTGTGCATGTCTGCCTGCATCTCTCTTGCACACTGCCTTGCCCATGCCTTGGGCTTGCATTTCAGCTTGTGGGTGGTTCATTAGCAAGGGAAACTTTGCTAGTGCAGTGGTTTGGGGTTTAAAAACCTTACATTGTCAGGCCCCTCTGCTGCTAATGGAGCCTGACAGTTCTGGGAAGCAGGACTTGTATTTCACGACGTGCCTGACATTCCTTTCTTGTGCAGGTCAGGAGGTGGCTGCCAGCTCCTCTGGGTTAGGGTTGGGGAATATTTCTCAGCTGAAAAGGTAGAGCTGCTGGCAGGATTCTGAAATGCAGTGGCTAGCCAGCAAGGGACACTGGTGCGGCAGCAGGACCTCCCCAGATCAGGAGGACTCAGAGGCAGAGAAGGCTGGAAGGCGATGGTGGGGTGAGCTCAGAGGTCTCCATCTGAGGACATCAGTGAGTGCTCTGGGTGTTGGAGACTGTTCCCCAGGGTGGGAACGGAAGAGGCTTAGTTTTGTGTTCAACGGTGCAGGGGAGAGGAAGCCTGAAGGATTGAGGTGTGCAAAATGGGACTCGGATGTAGTTTAGGTACCAGAGGGTCCAACTGTGGTTGTGAGGGATCCCCTGTTCACCTGGGACCTCACCTCTCAGTTCTGGAGACACCAGTGCCAGGTGTCCAGAGCCCAAATACACTGGCCATCTAAGCTGCTTCTAGATTCATCCCATTTCTTGAGCATTCTTCAGTTCACCTCATTGTCAGGCTGAGCTCAAAAATAGGACTCCCTAGAAAAAAACATTTCTTTGTGTTGTCTGCAAGAGTAGCCTTTGGCAAGAAAGTTCAGGTAAGGCTGTGTACTTTGCTGGTGTCTGAAGTTGTGAAATTTGTCTTACCCACTCATGAGTTTATGAGTCCTTCAGTCTCAGATCCCACACCTTAGCTACAAGGTCAGCTGTCTCTTCCTATGTCACAGAGGCTATCTGCCAGGGTTCCTCACCCATCACAAAGTTAGATGCTCTGGGGTAGCAGGCCCTGCACAATTCTTCTCCCCCAAATTCTCATTCCCTATTGGTACCCTCCAGACAGAGACAGGTTATCTAATTCAACCAGGTTGCTCAGGGGCAGAGCTCACTTTTGTTTTGCTCCTGATGGGATATGGTTATGCTTGGAGGCACGTAGATGTGGAATTAACAGTTTTGCAAATGAGCAGCTCTTGCCAGGGGTGGCACAGGAGTGTTCGTGTTTCAGCCTCGGAGGTAAATGCTGTGTGGTTTGTCTCTTCCCAAACAGTGGCTCCAGGCTGCCTGCTGACCTGGGAAGACAGCTCTACCATTGTTCACATCTCATTAGACTCACCAGCTTGGGCAAAAGAAACACCAGCATCATCATTTTTACCTTGAAATCTGAAAGTCCTGATCACGTGTGCAACCCAGGACATACCAGCTCCAACACAGCCCTGGCACACAGGTCCTCGAGTCAGATCTGGGTTTCTCCACTCTGCTAATCTGGTGCCTGATCTTGCTGTAGCTACCGCCGATCTGGCTCAGTGATACTGGGTTGCTGTGCTGCTGGGGATCTGAAGAGCAGATGGAAACTCCTGCTTGCTAAGCCAGACGGACTGAGAGGGACACGTTGCTTCCTTTGTACCTTGCTCTTGCTTTCAGCTGACTCCTTGCTGCAATTTGCTGTATTGGATTTCTTCCTTCGTGAAGCCAGAATAGCTCAGAGGCCTTGGAGACGGTCTCTTGCCTATTGGGTTACTTCCCATGAGCACATCTTGGAACGTAAAGGGGAAAATGCCAATTACTTTTAAATGCTTTAGAATTGCAAAGCACTAGCTACATTTCTGTGTCAGTAGAGAAAAGCCTGGCATTTGTAAGCCAGCCAGCCAGCCCCTACATGATTTAGAGGATGCAGCCCATTGAAAGCTAATTGAAACTGGGCTCCCAAACAGCTTTGCTTAAAAAATTAAAAAGTCCTTATGATTTTTCTTCTGTTTTCCCCCAAAGCACCTTGGATCCATCCACTGAGGAGGCAACCACCACAGCCTGACATTGCTGCTGTGGTTGCAGAAGAGGGCAGGACCATGGCTGCAGAAAGCCCAGCAAATGCAGGGCTGCTTGTGTGTTTCAAGGGCTTTTGGGAATGCATCCTTCTCCACCAGAAGAGCCCTAGCTCTGGAACCTTGCATATCTTAGATGGCTGGGTGCTATCTCAACTGAATTTACACTCTCCTGTCTTCATGTCTGAATGCACATGTGGAGGTGAGACAGTCTAGTTTGTGTGATAGACTCCAGACATGGAGTGGTCTTCAGCTCTCAGAGAACCCCAGGCATGTCCCATGATGCTCCGAATAGGTGCCTGCAACGCTGAGGCATGCCTCTTCCAAAGTGCTTCTTGCCATGTTTTGTGAAAAAATATTAAGAAATAACACTTCCATTTTCCAGTGAGAAATTTAATTAGAAGGAATTAGAAGGTATAGTTTATAGTTTAATTTAATGTGATGAAAAAAGGATTAGCTCCCTCCCCCTCCTACCCAAATCCCAACCTGAGATGATGGCAGCCTGGCCTCCAATTGCATCCGACAGCCACAGAAGGGAAACGCTTACCAAGAAGAAAAAGGGAAAGAAATTCCACCCCAGATTTATGACTTGTGAAGCAGAGGTTGCATGGGTTAGCCTTATTTTATGTTGCACTGGGTCCCACAGACTTGATTTTGTTGTGTGCCCAGGAATGGGCTGAAAAATTGATTATTTTGGCTGCTTTTGCGGGTCACTTGTGTGCTCAGGTGCTATTTTGAGCCACTGAGGCTCTTGGTTGTGTGTATGTGGCAGTGTGTGTGTGTATGTGTGTGTTCAGACATATGGGGAGCATGCGCTTGTCCCTGCAAGGTGGTTTTTTCCATCCCAGGCAGTTTTCCCTTTTTGGCATTTTTTTTGGCTAGTGATAGTGATTAGGAGCATCAGGCAGAAATGAATGGGAGGGTCTCGCCCCAGGGACACCAGTGTCATAGGATTTCCCCCTGCCACGATCAAACCAGTTGGGTGGCAATTTCTGGTGCACAGGACAAACGCTTTGCCTGGTGGTTCCTGCTTCAGCCCTCCTCTATCATAGACCTTCCAAAGCAGACATCCACTGTTCAGGGGAGGAACCCAGATGTGGCTTCTTCCTTCAGGATCTGTCCGGCTCATGGCACAGCCCGATGCAAGGGAGCTTTCTGCTCCCTCCCAGCCATGGTGGTCTTGCCCCAAAATGACCTCTGGGGAATCTTTGCACATCTCAGGACTTCAGCAGAACTAGGAAGACTTATGGCAATGGGTAACAGCATAGTTGTGCTGATTATCTTTGGTTGTGCCATTTATTTTACTCGGAGGCAAGAGGTGGGGATGGGAACCCTACTCTGAGGTGGCACAGGGAATCCTTCTCCTGTCATCCTGGTCATGCATTCTTTCTGCACCAAGGGGTAAGCTGATCACCAGAGCTGGGACCAGGATGGAGCTCACCTCCTCCATTTACTGGAAGTTTGGGAAGCAATGTGGCAGGATCTAAATGGGTTGGCCAGGAGGCATGCGAGGCCAGACCAAATGACCCAGTGATCCTAGAAAGCCTCTAATCCTACCGTAGTGTCTACACTTGGTGGCAAATGTGCTCAAGGCATTTTTCCCAGATGTTGCACCAGAGGCAGCCATGGCAAGAGGGCGCCCAGCCATTTCCTGGCCCGGTACTTCACCCAAAGTGCAGCACTGGGGGAACAGACCATGGGACATGCAATGAAGTGCAGATGCCACCTTTGCAAATGCATCCAGCCCTGGAGGACAGGGACTCCACCTACTGCATTATTTTATTCTTATTCTGCCCTGCACTGGATCAGGTGAAGGAGGCAAAGGTGATGTGGAAATGCCGTCTTTGGCCTTACAGGGAAAGCAGCAGCTGAACATGCATGGTGACAGCCTGCTCATTGAAGCCAGGGAGAAAATGGACATGTTCTGCAAATGAGTCTCTCTCTCCAAGGAAGAGGAATGTCTTTTTCAAGCTTTTGAAGAAGCAGACATTTCTTTTAAAGAAGAGTGTTAGTGGATCTTTTTTTCTTTTTACAACTTTTTTTCCTGTATGTGAAAAGGCCGGATGATTTCTGTCCTTTTTAGTTCTGGAAGTACTTCCAGGTGTGCTGGCTCTGCAGAGGCACAGGACAGGGCTGGTGTTAACTGCTGCCAGTCCCACACCCTGCAGGTGACAGGCTTCCAGAGATAGCAGAGGACGTGGGGGCATTCCCTGTGGGGGGGACATCGCTTAGATAACTCCCTTCTGCAAAACAGGGCAGCTACAACCCCATGGGCTTCCAGTTGCGTGCTGAGGCACAGTGCTTTTCTGAGGGACATGGAGGCACGCATGAGAAGGGCTAGGTGCTTGGCTGCTGGAGCAGGATGAGCCTGGGGACCCAAGCACTGACCCACTTGCAGGATCTGTGGCTGGAGAGGCTCCGTGCTCTCTCCTTCCTCCCAAGAGGATGTTGTAGAGACAACAACTGAAGAAGTCTACCGTGAGGGGCCCATATGCCCATCTTTACTGCAAGGTCTATTAAAGTTTAATAGCATAAATAATACAAAGAAAGAAATCTACACAGGAGAAACTACTTACATACCTGAAATAACTGATACAACACAAAACCTGAGACAAACAGAAGGAATTTCATTTTTCTGAGAAGAACAGCAGATGCTGATAAGAAGATGAGATGAGAAGAACAGACTGTGTGCCCAGGGTATACCAGGACCTGTCTTCTCTCTGTCTCCTGCTGAACCACATTTAGGGAGGTCTCATGCTGTGATGCTGTGGAAGGGAATGGCCCTTGGTTTCCATCTGGTGTAATTGCTTTTGTTTGAAAGGCTAATTATGGATGTAAATTCCTCCCTCCCCAAAAGGCCAGAAGAGCCTGTTCCAGATGACCACGATATAAACCAAAATGACTTCTATTGATTTAATGGAAAAGGCATATTTTAACAGAGCTCTTTTTGTTTCAGAAGACTGACTCAGTCTAGAAGGAAATAGATGGGAAGTGGTACAGGCAAGCAGTGTGGAGGAGCTGCACAGTATCTCTCAATTCCTGGGCTGGCAGCCTAGCCACAGGGACCGTTTTCTGGCTAACAGCTTTATGTTGGATTAGGTTGGTGGCAAGAGGTGCTTAATTTCTTCTGTGCTTTCAGGTTTCTCTGCTTTTTGGAACAGTATCTGCTGATGCTGGAGACCAAGTGCTTGGTTCTCTCCAAGGATTCCAAGTGCTGGACTCCTCTGCTTGGGAGGAGCTGGGGATACATGGCGTATTGCAGAGCCATCTGGGAAGAAGAAGCTGTTTGGATAAGAAGCAGTTGCTCTGCGCAGGAGGTTCCAAGCTGGTCTGGCTTTAACCTCAAGAGGGAGAGAGGAAGTCTTTCTGTCCAATTCAAACAATCTCAGCGGTACTTCCAGTGCACGTTACAAAGCTGGAAACTGGAATCAACCAGAGGTAGGTCCTGGGTCAGTATCAGTGTATGGAGAACAGGAACACACACATAAGAACCAGAAGTGACACTGATGGATTGTGAATGAGCAGCCAGAACACAGAGATGCTGGGCTTTGTCTCTTCATATTCTCCTAAAGGCAGACAAGCAACCTTCAACCATTTGCACAATGTTTTTTTTACTGGAGAGATGGCAGTGGGAAGAGAAAGAGCCCAAGATGCTCCTCTCTACAGTACCCAAGTCACTCCATTGACTATCACAGATTTCTGTGCTACAGTTCTCATTGTAAGGATAGATGGGAAAGAAATGAGAGCTGTTTTCATAGTTCTCAGCTACTGTAATGTCTGATGATGTGTAGAACAAAGAATGACTCCTCCAACATCTTGAAGTGTCTTGTGAGTCTGATGACTGGACATCAGAAAACTGTCATTAGAATCTGGAAATTAGAAACTGGAATTAGAATGTTTGAAACAGACAGTATCAACAAAGCACTCATGGTTAAATGCATGTATAAAAGTGTATATAAACTGTATCATGGGGACAAAGGTAAAAATAAACAGCCTGACAACAAATAGTGAATATAAAAAAGCTATGATGAACTCCTTTCTCCTGGCCTTCATTTGTACAGGTATTAAAGTCTGTAAATTTGGGCAAGTGCAACAAAATGCTTGTAAAAGTAAGTACTTCAACATAACCTGAGGATAATTGCTGTAATAGAGCATTTTGACTTTGCATTAACACTGACAGAAATAGCTAAAGACGTCCTTGCTCCACTGGTGCTTATATCTGGAAAGTCCCAGGAGGTACTGGGAAATGGTGGCTCTGACTTTAGAAAGATGTAAAGCTAGGCAAGAGTGAGCTTGGTGAGCTCTCTCCTGATATATCTCACTCCAGCCTCTACTGGAGCAAGCTGAGACCTCATTTCTTTTTGCACTGCTTTTATAGCCATGTTGGTTCATGGCCACCCATGACCCCATCATCACGAATTCACTGTCTAGTGCAACACATACATCTGCACTACCAAATCTCTTTGGGTTTGTCATAACTGCAGGCTCACACCTGGCTCTCTGTGCATTGTCTCTGCAGAGATTTGGAAGAAAGAGAGAGGACGGGAGAGGAAAAAATGGTTCCTTTTTACATATCACTTAAGATCTCAAACTCCTTTGCAGCTGATGTGGAGTTTGTCTGTCTTTCAAGATGACTCTTACTGTGTTGTATTTAGCTGTAAAGCCCAACTGTGCTTGGATTTTCATCTGCAGTTCTTGCAGGAGGGATTTTCTTTCTGTCCTCTGTTTAGCATCCTCTGCAGATCTCACTCTGTTGTGTTTACCTCTTGCAGGCCCATCTCTTCACTGAGAGTTACACTTGGAGCTGGGAGAAGAGGACTGCAAGGAGGGATAGATGTTACTTAGGTTGGACAAAGATGCATAGTACTTCCTGGGGCGTGCAGCTTGATGTAGCAGGAAGGTCTATTTGTTCTAGTTACACTAAGAGTTTTATTCATGCTTCTTGTTGTTCCTGGCAGGGCAGGAGCGACTAAAAATCCCTCTCTGTCCCAACAGTTTGGGTCTTCAGCAACTGGCCATGGGTCCAAACAAAAACGTCCTGACAGGAGAGCAAAGGGATACCTGTTTTGGAGGATGCACCAAGAGACCTTGATTTAAAGTGATCCTGAGCAACCTGGATGCAGGGAAGCTGCTGAGCAGAGAAGAGCCAGAGGAGATTTTCCAATAGTGACAGGTTTTCAGTGTGATGAAGCTGTGGCTGTTGCCATGCATGGGTAGAGTGGGACAAGGCAGAGGAGAGCAAGAAATGCCCCCTTGATGGCCTCAGCATCCCTGATGAGGTCCTAGTGACTGCAGGGGCAGCTCCGCTGAGGAGCACCTCGTGCTGGAGACCAGCCCTGGAGCCAGGAGGAATTCATGGGCCACCCAACGGCCAGGGTTCATAGGTAGCCCTGTGCCGATCACGTAGGAAGGAAAGGTGTTCTCCTCCAGTTTTAGTGCTCCTTGGCTCTCAGCTTTCCATTCCTGTCCACAGAAGTGTCAAGAAAGGGCTGCTTTTATGTTTAACCCTGTTAGACAGAGGGCTGTAAACTCAGAGCCCATGTTAACAGGACACTTGTCTTTCAGAGCCAAAATGGAGGGTGAGACCCCAGGGTCTCTTGCAGCTAAATACTGTTCTACTGTGCTGCGTTTTATATCTGCTGGTAGGAGTGACTAGGAGCTGTGTGGGAATGCGTGTTAAATGTGTTATTTTGTTAAAATGTCACTTTCTCAAGTATCACGTGCTGTATTTGCACAGGGCCTGTGGGCTGTCAGTATGCAACTGCAGAGAGCAACTGGAGCACAGGACCACCCGAAGGTGTCCAGCTGCTTCCAATGTAGTGCCGCAGAGGGGTCACAGCCCATGGTGGAAGGCACATGTGAACTTCCACTGCTGGTCTCAGCATTCGCATCTGTTGCCACTCGGGCTGGCTCTGCCGGTGACTGGGATTTGTGGGAAAGTCACTGTATGATGCAGGGCAGAGGATGTCTCCCCAGTGGGAGAAAAGTGTGCTTAGAGAGGGAAGGACCCCCTCCAGAAAGCCCCTCCAGGTAGATGGGATGGTTTGATGGCCATGCAGAGCTGAGTCCCCAGTCACCTGCTGGTGCTCCTGCAGAAAAGGAGTTGGGAGATCGGGAGGCTTTGTTGCACTGTTAAAGGAAACAACAACATTTTTGGAAAGTCTTGGGTTATTAAGCACAGATTTCTATGCCCAATTAAGGTTGAAATTTGCTGAGAAGGGAGGGGGGTTTGCGTCAGGTGTCTAATGTCCACCGGAGTTAACTTCCAGCTCACTCCCAGGGCCTGGCCAAAAAAATTGTCCTTAATTATTTTGTGCAAGGACAAATGCCCTTTCTCATGTCAAAGATGTAATTTGCTTTCCTGCCACCCCTTTGCCTCTCCTATTGTGGACCCCCACACCTTCATATACTCACAGTACTTGCTTTGACTGTCTCCTGAAGCTTGGGTCTCTTTTTACACCCCTGCACTCATTGTCAAGGCTGTAGACACACTTGACTGGAAAGCTACAACATCAAGCAGGTTGACCACTGATGCATCCACCTGGTGATGGTCCTGTTGCTTGCTCTGAAGTCCCTGGCTGGTAAAGACTACTACAGGACTGTGATACTGCTAAATGCTTAAGAAATTGTCCTGTTTTAAGCTGTATCTTCTCCAAAGCTTTGGGAGATGGAAATGGAGCACCCCAAGAGTGTTGCTAGGCTCAAAATCAGGGATTAAACAACATTGACATGTACATTTCTATGTGATTGGCTCTGACTCCTCTGGGTGTGATTGCCTTAGAGGTCTTGAGGTTTTTTTTTTTTTTTTCTGTAACAGGAAACAAGGTGTTAGGTATGGTGCTAGGCTTTATCTGGCCAAGAAGAACAACACCTCTGCAGACGTCCAAAAGCAGGCAGCCAAAGTCTCAGTCTTTGGAAGAGCAGCTTATTACTGGACTCATGAGAAGGGAATCCTGGAGTCAGCCTAGGCCATCCTTAGAAAAGTGCAGAAGACACCGTTCAATGGACACTGCCTTGCTTGGCAGAAAAGGCATCCAAAACATCAGGGCTGCTTTAAGGGGGGATGGTGATACAGCTGCTGTTGAGTCAAAGGACTGTGTCAACACATCTTCTAGGAGAGTGGTTAAGCTGTCTCCTGATTGCTGAGAGCAGCTTTCAGGGTGGGGCAGGGACCTTGCGCATCTTGTAAGCACATTGGAGGAAAGCTGGCTGCCCCAGCAAGGCTTAGGTTTGGAGGAAGGATGGTATGACAGGATGGCCTGGGACACAGAAGCTTTGCACGTAGCTCTTTGCTGTACCCCAGCCTCAGTTCGTTATCCATGAATGTTCCTGCCTTGCCATTCTTCTGATCCAATGGTGGTACCAGTCTCTTTTTGGTGGATCTCTTTCTCCCATATCCTTTTCTCTTGTCTTCTGGCAGCTGCAAGCTGGACATCTAGGTTTCCAAGCCAGAGCTCAGAGTGAAAGAAAGACTTGCGTCACCAGAAATTAATCTGTGGGGGTGATGAGTTGAACAACTCTCCAGGGCAGCCCTTACAGGGCAGGAAAAGCAAAATGTTGGAGGCAGCTAGGCTTTGGCATCAGGACTGTTCTTTCTGCTGTGTCTGAGGATCTGGGGGTGGCTTGGGACTAGCGTGCTGCAGTAACATGAATGAGGACAGATTCAAACAAGACAAGTGATATGTTACCTTTAACATTGGGGAAAACAGAAGTGGCTTAGGGAAGCTGAAACAACATTTCTGGAGCAACATAAAGTTTTTTTAAACAACTTCCTGATTGCTTTGACTGCTTGATCTTACAGCCTGAGTATTGCCCTGGTGTTATTTCTTTGCATTTCATTTCCTAAGATGTCCTGAAGAGCAGGGGGTGAAAAATAAAATAAAAACCTGGCATGTATTTTGCAAGCTGTGCCAGCTTCTTCCACAGACCCCATCAACCCTTTGAACAACAGCTGCTCAGATAGCTGAGGTCACTGGAAATGCTCCTACTGACTTCAGCGGGTTTTGAACTCACCCATAATTAGTGATGCACTTGCAAGCATGACTGAAAGTCCATTTTGGTGGAAAAGCTCCCACTGGCTCCAGGAGAGGCTGGATCACAGCCTGGCCATGGGCTCTGGTGACGGAGGAGCCACCTTCATAACGCCACTACTGCTGGCTGCACCACAAGCTAGTGGAGCTGCATCACCTATGTACCACTCACTGCCTGACAGCAAGGGAAGGAGAGGCACCCCATTTTCAAGTCTTTGGGGTGGATCAAGGTTTTCAGCTCCAGTCGTCTTCCTAGAGTGTTTGTGGCAGCTCCCAAGCATCAGCTTTTTCCTTTGAGCTCCACAGCAAGAAGTGTGGTTAGAATTCATTTTGAATGCCTCAGGCCAAGCACAGAAATGTGGAATGGATTTGGATCAAACTTTTTTTTCCTTTTGGAATTTTATTTAAAGAAAAAAAAAAAGCGCCTTGGGCAAGAGCTGAAGCATGGAAAATTTTATCCCAAAAAGTGGATGCTTTGTGAAATTATGAGCGTGTGAAAACAGGTGGTTAAACTGAAACGGTTTTACAGATTTAAGTACAGAGGGTGCTACCAAAAAGCTGTTATAAATCCTGGAGTGAACTCTTCTTGAAAGGCAGAGGTAGAAGAACAGGCCATCAACAAGTAACCTGAACCACTACCAAACCCACAGGCAGCTCCATAACTGGTAAAGAAGCCAAGCAACATGAGAAGAGGCTTTCTGAGAGGTCAGCAAGGGAGCCAAGTCCAGGCCCAGGCTTCAGTATTTAAACTCCGTCTCAAAAACTACACCCTAGTGACTGGTATCTGGCTAGGGCAAATTTTACTTGCAGCACCTGATCCAAAACCTGCTCGAGTCAACGGCAAGTGCTCTGTGAACTTCTCTGAGTGTTGAATCAGGGCCTTAAATGTGCAGCCAGGAGGAAAAACATGTAAGGACTCTGCTGCGGCACAGCGGAGGAAGGGCTGGCACTACGAGAGAGCCAGAACTGCACTGCCCTTTGCCATGAAAACCAATGGACGTACAGCTGAAGGTGGAAATAGGGTCCTGGGGAGAAGAAAGTCACAGTGAGTTGGAGGTCTGCAGCTGTGAGCGATCCGGAGTGAAGGCTTTACAGCTGTTATTGGTGTCACTGCAGCTAAGGGAGCTAATTACATCAAGGCTTTGCTGTGCAAGGTGCTGTATAAACACGACAGGAGAGGGACCCTGTCCTGCGCTGATCTTCATTGTCAGCACAAAAAAGGCATAGCAGTGCTTTTCAGCTAGCTGGATGGTTTCCAATGAGCACAATGTGTAGCTGTCATTGTCCTCTTTGTGATGAACTTTTTTCCTGCTGGAGCCTGGGGCCTCAGAAACATGTCTTCTGGGTGGATTAAGTTAAAACAAGTAAGAAAATACATTTGCTTGTTCAATTAATGGAATGATCTGTGAGTGAAAGTCCCTTTTCTGTGGACGATCATGCCTACACGTGTGTGTATATGCTGTAAAGGATGCTTGACTCCATTTTCCATACTGGGATACTGAATACTGTCTTCACATGTCCAGATTGTTTTCCTATGCACTCATGAGATAAAAATAACCTATTTTTGCCCTATCGTCTTATCCCTTCTTCACACGTCCTCACAGAAATGTAGGACCTCCCCAATATGCCTTGAGGAGCCCAGCTCATCCCAAGGGTTAGCCTCAGAGCCCCACCAAGAAAGCATGCACCAGGAAGCATCCACCTTTGCGCAGACCTGATGTAGCTCAGCAAGGACCTGCCAGGGAATGAGATGCTGCTCCCAGTCCCCCAACTCCCTCGGGTTCAGCCTCGTCTCACTGAGGTCCTCCCAGAGGACCACTAAGGGCAGCAGTGGCGGGGCAGTGGTGCTCCAGCTCGACACCTCACTTCCAGTTTTGTTATTAATGCATGCTGGCTTACTGCTTTTAGGATCCCTGTGTCACTAGGAATGAGCTGATTTCTGTTGTGCTACTAAAATGTAAGTGTGATTATGAAGTGTTATAATATATGGTCTGCAGAGTTTTACAGCTGTGTCTTAAAGGGCTCATAACAAGAAAAAAAAAGGGTGGCTTAAACTGGAAGCCAGGAGTACAGTTCAATTTAGGAGTACAATGGCAATACTAATTAAAACCCCTCGGAGAGAAGAGGGGGAAGGAAATGACCTAACTCCCAGTGCTGTCACAGGATGGTTATTGCCCAGGGACAAAACAAGGGAGAGGCAAACCAGAGGCTGGAGAGACTAGCTTGGGCAATGGGAGATAAAGCCTTAACTTCTCCTCTCTCCCCTGCTGCAGAGCAGGTGGGTATCCTTGCCTTGTCAGGAGAGCCAGGAGAGGCATATCAGCCATGGAGAATTTGCCTGCTGCCTGAACGCTTTGGTGCCTGGAAACCATTAAAGAAGACCTCAACCAAGGCAAAGAGTTGCAGACTGTGGCACTTTGTCCTAAGCATTTCCACTATTTCTTTTCACATTAGACAATAAATCTTTTAATCATCCACAGAGGAAGCTGGTTAAAAGTGTTTCTCTGTAGTTCTTACCTCATGAGAGCATGGGTGCAGGCTCTGTGCTCTCTGCCTTGCTAAAGAACTGGCATTTTCCTGGAAATTCCAGTGACCAAGAGATGGTGGGCTCCATGAGAGGGCTTCCTCCAGGTCCTGGATGTAGGTAGGGTAACCAAGTGTCTGGGCTGTAAAGTACAGTTTGCATGGTTGAGTAGCAGTGGAAAGAGGGTTTGAGATTTAGGGGTTCTTTTGGCCCCCTCACAGTCAAACCATGAGAAAAAATTAATAAATGAGCATGGCACTCATCAGGACAAAAGCTGGAACTTTACTAGCAAGAAAGAAGTTGTAAGGTTGCTGTTTTCCTGAAAAAGCAGATTGTTTTCCTATGCACTCAGGAGATAAAAATAATCTATTTTTGCCATATTGTCTTACTCTTTCTTCACATGTCCTTGACTGAAATGCAGGACCCCACCACCATGCTTTGACCCCTCACAGCTTTGTCTTCAGTCCCTGTGAAGCATGATGGGTCTTGAGGTTTCTCCATCAGCCTCTCCAAGGAGGCCCTTGTTCTGCCACCTAGTTTTGACTCAGAGTAGCATCTCTCATTCCAAGCCCAGCCAGACATAGCACAGCATCCAATGGGCAAGTAACTGTCCAACCACTTGGGATTCTCTTTGTATGCCCAAGCCTTGCAAAAAAATTTCCCGGAAAGTGTGAGCCTGAAGTATCCCTTTGAGGTCAGTGTGAAACCTGCTGCAGGGGAATGGGACACCCTGTTTCAGCCTCAGACCTCACATCCCTCTGGAGAGCTCCAGGCCATTTATTCATGCCTTGGCTCCAAGCTTGGCTTTCTCCTTCAAACCTATCCAACTGGAAAGTATTTAGGAACTGCTAGCCTTGCTGTTCCACATTTCATCTGTTCAACACAGTATCTTCCAATCTCTGAGTTTTAGGAGTTAATTAGGTGAGTTCATACTTTCTGATCACTTGCTGTGGTGAAGGTGCAGCCTTTTGAGATGACTTCAAGTCCACCATCCAGGTTTTCTTAGAGGTAAGAGTGGATGAGACTTTTTTACACAATGCCACTCAGCTGGGCTGCTGGATTACACAGCTTGATCCAGACCAGTCCAAAATCCAGATAAATTTAGATCAGACATCAAGCCCTGCCAAAGACTTGCAGATCAAAGCAATAAGAGTACTGGCATGGGAACATAATAACATTCACTGTGTTGGCTTCCTCTCCAGTTCTGCAACAGATCTCTGTCAGTCTGGGGCAGGCATCTCCCCTCCATCACTTTGATTTAAATGGCTAGCAACTCACAGCACCATCTTTGTGCATTTTTTTCAACAGTGAAGCTAGGGCTTGCAGCAGTGCCAAGAGAGATCCAATAGTAATGATACAGAAGAATTAGTAGGGGCTAATAATGACTATTTCTCCAGCTGTTGGAGACTTGCTTTCTTATATGATCAGGTACAACTGTCTTTCTCCTCCTGTGTTATTGGCCTACAGCACTTTCTGCATATTTCATAAGTGTATTTGGCAGTGTGAAATGCCACACCACATTTTGTGGCATTGAAAGACTCACTTTCTCAGAGTTAAAGAATGGTCCTTACAGACTAATTCATGGTAGCCCTAATGCACTTCCTGAAGTGAACAGTGAAAATATCCTGTCACCACAATAAGTAACCAAGATATGTTTTTATAGCTGGCAAAGCTGATCCACCATACTCTGCATATGGGAAATCTAATTTCTCTATATTTTACGTTATGTCTAAAATGACTCAAACCCTTTCCTCTGTGTTCTGGAAGGATGTAATTTTCAAGGTGGTGAAACCTCATAGCAGCAGGAGCTGAGTAAGTTCACAA
Organism: Burhinus bistriatus; assembly: GCA_013397275.1. NCBI lineage: Eukaryota > Metazoa > Chordata > Aves > Charadriiformes > Burhinidae > Burhinus > Burhinus bistriatus. Next base: position 50,430 of record VYXH01002486.1, on the reverse strand, counting down.
AGAGCTGATCAAATCTACTTGCAAGAACCCATGCTGCATTTACTTCTCCTGGTTTAATGGTGGAGAGGAAAAGGAAGGAAGAGGATGTTTCTGGCAAAGGATGTGGCAGCACAGCATGTAAGGTAGGGCTGATTTGAAGGCAGTGCCCAGTCAGCCCAAGGCAATTAGCACCAAAGATGCAGCAGAATGTAACTAATCTTGAAGACACTATTTTCTCTTAAGCTGAAGGACTATCTTTTTTTAGGACAACCATTACCATCAGAAACTTCCAGCCATGTGGGCTTTCTTTCAAGAACCATGCACAAACCTGGACTATGTTTCCAGACATACAGCTGGCCACTCTTCTGGAGCCCAGAGTCTGGGAAGGACAATTGGCTCTTCCCTCCTTTAACCTGAGCCTATTTGCACGCCACCTGTCACTGTCCCACATCCAAATTAATTTCCTTTGCTGCAGCACTGGGATCTAGGTGACCAGCAGCAGCCCTTGTTTCAAGCCTCCTAGAAGAAAATCAAGTGCAAAACTGCACTTGAAGGTCAGAGAGGGTCACACTTGTTCTGTGCTAGAAATCCCTCGCTGGCAAGGGGACACTCTGGAGTGTCCAATTCCTTGTCATTACCTAGAGGAAAAATTGCTTTTGCCTTCCTTTGGCTTTCTTAGATGCTGGTCCCTTTTCCTCAGGTGAGGAAAGGTGCTCTCCTCTCGCAGGTGACCTGGTGCAACTCCTCACACCAGTGCCCAGTGGATGTAAGGCAGAGAAAGGCTTTCCAAGTGGGACATCACAGTGCTGGTACATCACAGAGTCTTTTCACTGGGGTGCTGAGGTGTGTCTGCGTTTCCATGATGATGAGGCATAGGGCAAAATCTGAGGAGGATGAGCTAAGTGCTATAGAGTAAGTTATCAGAGAAGAAGCAGCTAATTTGCAGGCTCCAGCATTAGGGAGCTAACAGCTTTTCCATCACCTTGTGTTAGAAGTCAAAGCTGCTGAAGATCTGGCCAAGACCAGAACCACAAGCAGAACCCAAGCAAAGTCTCCAGAGACAGACTTGTGCCAAATGGGGAGCAGCCTGTGGTCTGAAGAGAAGACACAGGCAGGGCTGAGAACCCAGAGTGTGCCTGTCATGTGTCTGTGTTCAGTCACCCAGAGAACATGGACTCTTTCTTGGCAGAGGAATGAAATGTCACTAATTGCTAACTCTCCAAGGTTAGGATGAAGTTAGAAGGTGAAATGATAGGTGCAAGCCCCAGAAACAAGGAATTTAAGGGTGACAAAGTGGCCAAGGGGTGGAGTTCCAGCTGTCTTTGTCACTTCCTAGGGAAAAGAAATAAACACTCAAGCCTGACCAGAGCCCCTCCTGGAGGATACATTTCCTGGGAACTCTCACTTTGATGACTGTGAAATCCATAAAGTTTTTCTTCTTATATCTGGCAAACTACAGTCAAACTCCTGTGGGGCTGTGCTTGGTTAAATAAGTGATGGTAAAAATAACTCACAAATGCAACACCAACATAGACACGTAAATCAATGCCTGGAGTGCCTGTTAAGGTAAGGCGCCTCCTTTTGTGGGGGTTGTCTGTGAAGGAGTCATCCTGCAAATGAAATCGAATCGAGAGGGAGAAGGCAAAGTGCCATCAAGATATGACTCACAAATCCACGAGCAATTTCATTTCAGAAGAGATACAAGGATTTAACATGGCTGTCAGCAGCATTCTTCAGGTTGCCCTGCTGCATAAAAGACAGTGTTAGAACCTGGGACTTAAACTAAACAGATTTCCTATAGGAAACACACACAAAATTACATTGCTTCTAAAGTTACTTTTATAGACATTTTCCCTGAGAAATATTTCTCCCTGGAAAAATAAATTCACAGGATGTAATTAAAACAGTTATATGTGTACACTGGAATGGCACCCTTTAAGTGCTTCACCAAATGCACCACTAAATAAAGGAATGAAAGCCAGCTTTGTTTAAATCTATTAATAACAATATATATTAATTATAAAATGAGACATTGTTCTGTTACTTTATGGTTATCAAAATAGCCTTTAATAAGGCTAAGACTGGAGTACTCAGCTTTTCAGTTGTCTGCACTGTTCAAAGGGCTTTGAAAATCTACTTCTTTTACTTGTCAAACCCTGACCTGATAAAGGCAATGGGTATCAGATTCCATACCCCATGGATTCTGGTAATAATCAGGTGCTGATGACTGTATTTTTTTCTGCTTTTCTTGCCGTTTTCTTTGGTTTTAGCTTTCGTTTAAAGAAAAAAAGAAAGAGGCAACTGCATTGTATTAAAGTTTAACTTTCACACTTTTGGGAACAAAGCCTTAAGAGGCTTGTATTGATCCATCTCTGCATTGATCAGGGTGCATTGGTGCTCCCAAATCTGCTCAGATAATTAGGGATAATAATTATCTCTGACCTCCCACCTGCACATGCCAGGGCCCACTGCCCCAGTCTAGCAACATGTGGCAAATCTACTCACCCAGCTTTGCACAATGCCTAGGCTACAAGACCCATTTTCTGCCTGGAAAAGGATTCTCAAGGACGCGGAGATGTTGCAGCCTGATGCCAAGTGGGGGGTAGCTTTTTCCTCATGTGTTTTCCTGCTTTTGGAGAAGCTTTGTGAAGAATCAGGAACAGAAGGCAGCCTGCTTCATCAGTATTTATAGCCCAGCTAAAATATCCTTGAGAGGCTATTCTGTCTTTCCTTCCCACTTCTCACACCAGAAGGATTGTGTAATGTGATACTCCTGACCTGAGAAAGGTATGCTGGTGTTACTAAAAGCGGACTGAGATAGCCTGATGTGCTAGAGATGCTGTTCATGCTGTGGTATCTTACGATGTTGCCCATCAGCTCCTGCAGCCCTTGCAGACTGGGTGCAGCTGGGCAGAGGGTCATCACTCTGTCATTTCAGTGACTAATTTGGAGGGCCCAGGGGAAGTGTTTGCTGGGCTTTTGCAGGAGGGAATCAGTGCAGCAGCAAAGAAACATCCCCACCTGCATCTCTTCTCTGCTGGCTCCTTATGCAAGCCATCTCTCGCTTTATAATTTATTATATCTGACTGGGTACCTTTTATTTTTTCTTTGATTAATTCATTTCACCTTTTACTCTTTCTTAGTAGGGATATGAGCTAAAAGCCAAAATTACACCTTTATACCAGTATAACTACAAAATGTTTTTTATTGCTGTTATTGCTATTGCTATATTGCTGTTCTGATCACCAATAAAAAACTTCCATGTCCTTCAGGCATGACTGACCATATTTTCTGTATCTCTCTCAAGCAGAGCAGGGTGACATTTCTAATGCATCTCCAGTCCGGGACGAATTTTTGAGGGGAGAGGCAAGAACTTGGGGTCATTTGTTAAAAGAAATGTTGCATTGCTGTTAACACTTGAGGGGAGATACTTTAAGGATTGTCAGAACAGTTAATGTTATTTCTTCACTGGAAGCTAATTTTTGGGTGTTTGGTAACCAAAACATTTTAAATAGCCTCTCCAGAGCCACTTCCAATAAGAAAAGAAAAAGAGACAAAAGAAACAGAGAAAAATGAACAGGGGTTGATCTGAAATACCTTGAAACAGAAACCCCTTCCTTGGGAAGGACTGGGAGCAAGAGGAGGTAGTTAAAAGTGTGGAGTTGAGAGTCAATATTCATTTCTTAATTAGGTCTAAATGCGCACGCCCTGACACCGTGAGTGAAAGCCAGGCCAGGGAACGCTGCCCGCGTGTTGCTTCGCAGCTGTTCAGCATTGCTGCATCTGAGCAGGGAAAACAATTGGGGAAATGTTTTATGTTCACACTCCACCTTGGAGGTAGGCTGGCGTCCAGAGCGTGCCATAAAACAGGCAGGAATGCCGCTGGTTGGAAACATGCTCGTAATTCTTGTGCCCTTCTTTCCAAAAGACACCTTTCTTCATTTAATTGTTTTAAAACTGCAGCATGTTCACATTACCCTCTGTGGAAACCACATTTGAAAACGACTTTGTAGTTTCTTTTTTTAGCATTGGGATTTGAGTAGGGGGATAGTTCTTGCTTTGTTTAGTTTCTTTAAATCCCCCCTCACCATAACAGCCAGGGGCTTCTTTTTCCCTTTTATTCTCCTAAGGCTCAATTCAATAAATATACATCCGCCTCCTTCACAGTCGTAGTCTGGCTTAATGAAATTGTGCTAGGCACTTTCAAGAGAAGGATGTTTATTTTTCTCTGCTGATTTGGTTAGGCTGGTCCAGGTCTTTGTGTGCCCGGATAGCTGCTCTATAAAGACACCCTTGTGATTGCAGTGTGGACGCTGTGTCAGCTGGTAAGTGCCTGCACTCACTCAACACTGGGATTCTCTTACTGCAGAGCCGGGGTGTGGGTGGGCGGCTGTATTTTCTATATACAACGCACGGGGAAAAAAAGGTATGCTAAGAGCACAGCGTTAAGGTGGGAAAGTCAAGCACTTGCAAGGCAGATACATCTACAGCTGTCTGGAGAGCAGGCTTAATCCATCTGTTTATGTGAGCACATTATGAAACAGTCTCCTATTTTTGCATAGTCCTGTGCTTGTTTTTTAGTTAATGGCATTTTCTAGCTTTTGCCAGAACTTGCCACATTCACAATGTGCTTTCTCCAGACATGTCCAACACCATGGAGATCCTGACGCTTGTTCCTAGCTGGATGCAGCGGTGAGGTCAGGCATCTCCAAAAGCACAGCCTCCAAAGGAAGGTACAGGTGTAGACACTGCCATGGGGGACTCAGTGAGCCTTTTATCACTAATGCAGGATTATGAGTTTCTTGCTTAATGGTGGTGAGACCAAATTTTGTGGCAGACCTCATTTGAGAGACCAGTCCTATTCCAAGTCACTGGGAGCTGTGCCCTTGGGTCTGGTTCTGCACTGTCTGAAATATCTTGATGGGTTGGACTAGATGATCTTTAAAGGTCCCTTCCAACTCAAAGCATTCTATGACTTCTATGAAATATTCACTGTTTGACTTTGTGTGTCAGGAGACAAATGCTGGTTTGGGACTTTTTGCCCCTTTGCAGTGAAGTATGAAAGCCTGGCAATGTGCAGTGTGGATGGACTGATGCAGAAAACCCAGATGCATTCAAATGCTAGTAGTTCAGGGTGATTCCTGTTCCCTTTGGGCTTGGCACTAAATGTTCACAGAATAAACCATGTTCTTTGCCTAAGAGACCTTCAGACAAAGCCACAAGGCAGAAGAAGTGTCATGCCAGCATTGCCAGCGATAAGCTTTAGGAAATCAGGAGTCAGGTCTCTCCTGACCCTTAGTTCCTGATCTGAAATTGATTTTGCAAAGCATTAGATTAAAAAAAAAAACCTATGATGTATTTAGTTCTTTCATTTTTGCCTTCCCATTCACACTTTCAAAGTTTTATACCCAGCGATGAAGCCCACAATATATTTTTGAATGAAAGCTGAGTGCCTTTTTCAGCACCTCTGGCTCTGCTTTCCATGACATGTGGTTTAGGAAATCTCCATCTTCCCATTGAGGGGGGGACGGTTGCTTGGGGAGCATCAGAGACCTGCCAAAGATCACAAAGCAAGAGGCAGGGGTGGGAACCCAGATTCTATGAGTGGTAGTCTGCTTTCTTCCTACTTGTGTTGCCCTCAGCTTCTTAAACTGCAGCCTTGCTTTGAGATGAGTTAGTCTTGCTGCTTTGAGTTAGATTTGCTTCCCACTTTGCTCCTGATGGAAATGTTTGATGGTTATAAAAAAGTGGAAGTGATTTCTTTCAGATATGGTTCTCCTCCTTTTTGATCTGCAAAACCCAGCCAAGTCTTTCCATTAGAGCAGCTGCTTCTCCCTTCACCCAAGGATGGAGATGGTATGCTGCAGGCTGGAAAGGGTGTTCATCCGTTGACAGATTGCTATCATCTGTTGAGTAAGCTGGTGTTAGCTCTCTGGTGGGTACACCTTGGTCTACAGGAGATTCTGGTCCAGACAAAGAGAAGATGAAACCAATTGAGTAACTATAACTTTGAACAAAGATTCTGATCCTGTCTGTTGCTGTTTATAATTTTAAAAACAGGAAAGGTTTTCAGATGAGATGTGTCTCCTCTGCATTAACGCTCCTCTTGTGATACAGTAAGCCCCAGGGCTGTACTGGACTTTTCCTTTGCTAGAGACACAGTTTACAGCCTTCATGTATCTTATATGAAAGCACTGGAGTTGCTTTGCATTTGACATTTTTGCCTAGGAGCTTACATTTTCAATGTCCTCAGCAATGGTGCTAGGAAAGTGAAGGACAAACATTGCCATATTATCCAGCAATTTGTGTCACGGTCTCTTTTTTTTCTCTATTTGGGGATTAATTTTGGTCCCACTAGAGCCAGCATCTTCTCTAAGCCTAACTGAAATACCCATTTTAAAAATTGTTCATAAGAGTACAAGTAGTGATCTGGTTTGTTGAAGGAAATGTATGAAACAGGGAAGGATTTCCCTTGTCAGGTTTACATAGGGATGCATCTGCTTGGTGAAAGGAATCAGAACTGTGGGTCCAACAGGTGAGGGAAAAAACATCAGAGGCTGGGTATCAGGCACTTCATGGAGCTGGGTCTCCCATCTATCATGGTTTAACCCCCAGCAACTAGTACCACACAGCTGCTCACTCACCACCCACTGGTGGGATGAGAGAGAGAATCAGAAGAGTAAAAGTGGAAAAACTTGTGGGTTGAGATAAAGACAATTTAATAAGTAAAGACACGCATGCAAGCAAAGCAAACCAAGAAATTAATTCACTACTTCCCATCGGCAGACAGGCGTTCAGCCATCTCCAGGAAAGCAGGGCTCTATCACGTGTAACTGTTACTTGGGAAGACAAAATGCCATAACTCTAAACATCCTCCAATTCCTTCTTCTTCCCCTAGCTTTATATGCTGAGCATGATGTCATATGGCATGGAATATCCCTTTGGTCAGCTGGAGTCACCTGTCTCAGCTGTGTCCCCTCCTAACTTCTTGTGCACTCCCAGTCTACTCACTGGAGGGGCAGTGTGAGGAGCAGAAAAGGCCCTGACTGCTTAGCAACAACTGAAAACATTAGTGTGTTATCAACATTATTCTCATCCTAAATCCAAAACATAGCACTATACCAGCTGCTAGTAAGAAAGTTAAATCTATCACAGCTGAAACAATGACACCATCCCACATCATCTCCGCTTATTGCTTTAATCAATAATCCGTGCTGCTGGATAGTTTTCACTGGTGATAGCAGCTCCCCTCCTCATTTCCACGCAGATATACTTTCCCTAACTGATTTATTTTCCTCTGATTATTTGGCAGCCAGGATACAGCTCCTAACATTCCCTTTGTGTACTTAACGTCATAAATCTAAAACTCTCTGGTGGGCTTTAGCCATTTGGTTTGCTCTTCAGCACAATGTCTTTGGCATTTTTCAACATTGAGAGTAAATGCAAGAGAGACCATCTGCCTGATGGTGAAACCTGCCCCATCTTGTTGCTTGGTGGACCCCGTCTACCTCTTCTCTGCAAGAGATGGGGTCCAGCCCTGGGGAAAGGGTGCACATCCCACTATGCAGGGGCTGAAGGCGGCTTTGCTCACAGCAGCGGACAATGGCCAGACTCAGAGGAAGAGGGAGGGACAGGGAAGGCTGCAGAGAAGCATTTTGCACATGCGTTGTATATGTTGGAAATGAACTTTTCTCCTCCTCAGCTCTTACAGCTCCTTTCTTTTTTCATGTTCTTGCTTTTCCTTGAGGTATTTCTTCTGACTATTCCACACAAGTGGTGAAAGAAATTGTTCAAAGGGCAAAAATGGAGAGGAAAAAAAGCTTTCCAGTTTTATTTTCCCATCAAAATCTGAATATTTTCTGAAGAGAAAAAATAGCAGAAAATATAAATAAATCCCTTTGTCTGCAAATCCCCTGGTGGGAGTGGGGGAGGTTTGACTGAAATGTTTCTGAGTGACTCATTTCTGGGCAGCCCTTTGCCGTCAATGGAAACTTGTCCTCAGCAGATTTTATGTTATTTTCTAACCTGCCTGCAAGGAGGTGTTTCGTTTGTTGACTGACGGAAAGGAGGCGCCTGCTTCTCCTTTGATATTCCCACATCTGCCATCAGAAGGCCGCTCCACATGGCCATTTATCCTGGGAAATGGTGATAAAACCTCCATTGTTTTTTTCCTCCCTTACCTCATGCTGGAGATGTCTCTGATCCTGCCTCAAACTGTTGATGATAATGGCCTGATCACAGTAATGCGTCCATGAGAGTAAATACCCGCAAGCACACTTGTACCATGAGCTGGGGACCTGTAGCTAAGGTATGAACTGCATCCTCTCTCATGTGCTGGGCATGTCTGAGAGACTGGACTGATGCAAGTCTTTCCTTGGGTCCTTCGTGCTTTGCGTGAGGCTTTCCTGAGGAGTTCCCGCAGGACAGTACTGGGCTACTGAGAAAGGAGTTCCAGAGCTGGAGCCTTTCACACCCTTAACAAAAGTAAATGCTAGGAAAAGAATGAGAAAAAAACATGAAATCCTGCTCTTTCTCAGGTGGTCCCATAATTATATTTGGAGAAATGAAAGGGGCATGTAGGCCAATTATTGTCCTCTTTGCTTATAAACAAGCATCCTCTGGTCAAGGCTAAAAGTACTAAATAACAAGCATCCAAGATCAGATATGCAGTGTGACCTACACCTCTCTGAGCACAACCAGTATGAAATACAACATTTTTTTTGGCCATTTTTCCTTAATGGTGTCATTGCATGGTGAAGCCAGTGTAAAGTTTCCTTTGGGACCATGTTGGGGCTGGCATCCCCCATGCAGTTGAGATGTTCGTGACCTGCCAGCACCCACATCCAGGCTACTGATTCTATTTGTGTTTATCCTGGTAGTTCTTTACTCTATTTTAACCCTCTTTCCTCACTTTCAGGACTCATTGTACCAGTCTTATGGGAGCAGCAGGGTTACTGTTCATCTGTCTCACTTTGTGCCATGCAGAAGATGACGGATGGGCGGGATTTTCTAGTCTCTGTCTTTCCATGGGGTTACAGTATAGTCTCCACTCCAGGTCCTCCACTTTCTCATGGTCAGGATTGAAGGAGCAAAGTCCTGGACACCTGATGGAAGGTCAAAATACAGCTAGCTGACACATCAGTCCTGCCTCTTTTCCCTAAAGACAGTCACATTTATGCATGTCAAGGCACATTTGCAGTGTAACTAACTTACTGGACTCCAAGCAACCTATCTGTTGTCATCTTTGTGATTACAGCCTCAGTCCTAATAACAGTCCCAGATGCTGGAATTAAGTTCTCCTCCCATCTCTCATTCCTGTTTTCTGTTGAAGCCCATTGTTAATGTACATCTTCATGTCCACTTTAGAAACTATACAAATTCTGCAGAAAAATGTTGAGGTGTGCTAAAAATGCCATATGCATTTATCACACTTTAGAGTTCACTACAAATTCAGGCTGTTGGCTTAGATCCAGGAAGGGAGAAGTTTTATAGACTGAGCTAAGCGTGAATTACAGTTATGGTTATGGCATTTCTCCCTTCCCTTCCCTTCCCTTCCCTTCCCTTCCCTTCCCTTCCCTTCCCTTCCCTTCCC
>VYXH01002486.1:0-34356 GCA_013397275.1 Burhinus bistriatus | reverse complement strand
CCAGCGCAGGTCGTAACCTGAAGGAGTGGCTGCGGGAGCAGTTTTGCGACCACCCCATCGAGCACTGCGAGGACACCCGGCTGCACGACGCGGCCTACGTGGGGGACCTGCCCACCCTCAAGAGCTTGCTGCAAGAGGAGAGCTTCCAAAGGTGAGGGGGGCTTCTCGCACCCCACCCTGCCCGCACCCTCACGCTGGCTTTGGAGACCCTCGCAGGGACAAGGGTGCGAGGTCTCACTTAAACAGTTTTGGCTAATGACGGCCTGGGGCGGCTCACCCCACACCGTCCCCACAGCCTGCTGCTTTCGGAGACGCCGTCCTGTTCAATTTTTACAGGAGGGATGTCAGGTTGGGAGGAGCTCACCCCCAAAATCACCCCCTCTGGTCTTCCAGGAGGCAAATCTCAAGCCATTTTGCAAGCATGCGGTGGCTGTGCACAAGTTCTTTTCAGATCAGGGTGGAAACGTAATACCATGAAAGTAGGAGCCTATGTGTAATGGGAAAAACGTACAAAAGGGATTACAATCATATATAAATCTGAAACACCCTCTGTTCCAAAATCTGCCCAGTGCTAAGTCTGTGACCGTGGGGATACTTAATTAATTTTCCTGCACCATGGAGAAAACTGTATAGAGTGCAAAATGCCTCCCAGCCTCAAAAAAAGTGTCCTTTCAGCAAAAATGAGAATTAACCAGCTCCTCTTTCTGCCACCTGGGCAGCTGGTGCTCTTCAGTACCTTGGTCTCAGATTTTTGCCTTATTTTTTGTCTCATGCCACATGGGAACCCTGTGGCCGCAGGGCTAGGTATCCTTCCCTGCAGGAAAAAGCAAAGTTTGGTGGGAGGAGGAGGGCTGGACCCACAGCACCATCACAGAGGTGATGGAATGAGCAGAGAGGTGACTTCTTTGAATTTGGGGGTAAGTATGGGGTGGAGATTCCCAAACCTCCAAGGAGCACTTTTGTTATAAGACTTGACAGCTGAGGGCTTGATGTGGGGTTTATACTGAGGTCTGGATGTTTATAAGATTTGTAAGGCTAACCTGAGATCTGGATGAGCATGGCAAATATTACAGGTTATTTCAGAGGGGATCCAAGCAGCCAGCCACCAGCCAGAGCCATCTCTTTCAATAAATTGGAAAAGGCTCTTATGCCAGTACAGCTGTCCAGCAAGGATGCTAATGGCCTACTAATGCTATTCAGTGCAGGGTGGCTGCACCTCCCAAGATTACTCCTTGCTGGCAGGTCCGAGTTTCCCTGGATTTGTGTTTATGTCATCCCATGGTGCCTGGCTCAGTTGTGGATGTTGCCAGCGGTCTGATATGGATGTATGCCTGCATTTTCATACAGTGCTCCCCTCCTCCTGTGTCCTCTTGCTGTTTCCCTGCTGCTTTGACAACCTTCTGCCCCTTTTGGAGCAGCCTGAATTAAACTGGGCGGTCCCCAGCTTGGTCACTTCTGATTTTGGACATCTTGCTTTAAAAAATGGGAGTAGGGAGGTTTGTCTTTAATTGATAATTTTGACTGAGTTTTGAGGCAGGGTTTGTCCCTCACTGTGCGTGTGTGCAGCTCCTGACACAGCAGAGCTGCAATAAAGCCCGTCTTCCAGACACTACTCCAGTACGTAGTCTCTGGCTACCTACGTGCAGCAGCTAGTCAGGTTATTGGCAGGAGCTTTTCAGGGCTGCTATAAAGTGCCAAATATGGGGAGAAAAAGCTTCAAGGGAGCTGTTAGCGCTCTCCCAGCATCCTCCTCCAGGGCTGGGGTAGGTGGGGTAGTGTAAGGTGGCAGGAAGCCCTCTCTGACCCAATGCTTTTCACCCCTGATGCCAGCCGGATCAACGAGAAGTCAGTGTGGTGCTGTGGCTGGCTGCCCTGCACGCCGCTGCGCATTGCCGCCACCGCTGGCCACGGCCCCTGCGTCGACTTCCTCCTCCGCAAAGGGGCTGAGATCGACCTGGTGGATGTGAAGGGCCAGACTGCCCTCTATGTAGCTGTGGTCAATGGGCACCTCGAGTGTGCCAAGATCCTCCTGGAAGCTGGAGCTGACCCCAACGGCAGCCGGCACCACCGCAGCACCCCTGTCTACCATGCGGCACGTGTGGGCCGGGCAGACATCCTCCGGGAGCTGATCAGGTGAGAGCTCGGGTACAAGCTGCAGATGGTCCTGGTGGGGAGGAGGGTTGCTCTACCTCCCTCTCTTATTCCCTTGGGATCTTTTGCCTCATGGGGCTTGGAGCATCTGTTCCCTTCTCTCATGCTCAGTGCCTTCACAAGCCTAGTGAAGCTGGCCAAGAGATGGACAGGAGAGAGGGTGGACAGGTGCCTAAAGAGACATCCTTGTCTTTCCCATTGCTTGATCCTGGCAACAGGTCTGTGCCCTGCTGTGTGACTCCCATGACTGTTTTCCTAAGAGAAAACCCAAGAGAGGAGTCTCTGTTTCTGAGCCCACCATCCACTATTCAGTCAGAGCCAAATCTTGCAAAGTATCTTCTCCGCCACCTCCATGTCGTCTGCCAGCTCTATGCCCCTGGCTGAATTTACGAGTGAGGTGGATTCCCCAGCGAACAAAAAATTATTTGGAAACGTATCTTTACTTTGTGTAGCTCTCCTGCTCGGACCATTTTCTGTCATTGGGAGGAGAGATGCTTGTCGCCAGCACTATCTGTTCTTGGCTGCCAGGCGTTTGCCCATTGCTAGGGCACCCTCTGTGCCAGCTGATTCAGTCTCCTCTTGGTGGATACCTGATGCACTACTCCATAAAAGAGGTGGCATCTCTGGGGCAGGGAGTGATGGCCATTACTATGAGGTGATGAACAGTAACCTTAGCTGGGCGGTGGGTGGCTGGTGACCTCGTATCTCCCAGGAAACTTCCTCTGCAGCACCAGCAGTGAGCGGGCTCCAGGTCTAGCAGTAGGCTGTGCAAACTTGAGTTTCTTCCTCCGTGGCGTGTCATGACACTGTCTTTCTTCGAAATTGGAAGCTTTTTGTATACGGGACGGTGCTGAGCAACTATATGGGCCATTGACACCAAATAATAAGGGGTCATAAGGGAAAAATGTAGCTTGTAGAAAGAAATAGTAAAAGAGAAGAAAGTTTATTGGGATTCACACAGAAACACTCTCCAAGGAATCCTTTCAATGACCGCAAATGCTAGAAAATAACAACAAAAAGGATTTGAATAGAAAAATTTCAAAATGGTTGGGGTTTTTCTCCTTTCATTTTTGCTTGTGGGGAAGTTAATTTTCATACAAGTGCAGCTTTAAGGAAGCTGGCAATTAGAAAGACGGGGAGGCAGTCCTCCCTCCGTGCTCCTTCCTCAGCAAGCGGAGAGAAGGATGTCCCCATCGCCACGTGCTGCTTGGTACAGGGTTCAGCTCACATGCTCCATTCCTGAGAATTTCCCCTCATATATCTGCTAAGGCAGCGTGAAATATAGCAAATGGTATTTCAGCAGCACATGAAGAGCTGCTGCATTGATTTATGTGTCTACTCCTTGGGATACCTTGCCAGCAATATTAAAAACAAGATTTTGGAAAACTTTCAGGATTAAAAATTAACTGGAGTTTGTCCAATATCTTTTTATTAGACAATATCTCTCCCAAGGCTGCTAAGCTAATACTAAATTGTCAGATTGCCCAAAATTTCAAATATCTCAGAGTGCAGATTTCACAGATCTGTTCAGAGTTGCTTACTTTAAAAACGTAGTCTTATGTTACCAAGCTCACTCAGAGATTTTTAAAATGTTGATTTAAAGGATTTGGCAGGGGGAATGCAATTAGGAAGACACATTTACTGAGATATAAGGAAATACTTCAGCATATTCGGCTTGAGAGAGCCTCAGTGTCCTGAAAAGAAAGCCCAACCCAGTTTAGGCTTGCTGCAGGTGTCTAAACATCACCTGTTTTTTTGTTTGTTTGTTTGTTTTTAATCATATGGTAGCACAATCAGGATTCCTGAATCCTACCACAATTGCTGAACCAGCTAACCAAGCAATAGATGCAATTGTATCCATTAATAGTAAATACACACATAGCTATGGAATGGCAATCCATATTATAAGATGGCTGGCAGAAATATTTATGGTTATATTGCCAGGGTATAGTTTGCTTTCCTAACAGCTTGTGATGTGATCGTGCTGCGATGGGATCGGACTGTGGCATTATACTTGCAGTGTAATAGAGGGCTGACCCAGCATATTAAGGACAAGAGGATCCTTTTGCCACTCTAAAAATGGTGAAAAAGAGATCTGACAAATTAACCTGGTGCCTCAGGTGCATGCCTAACTGTGATAAAAGCAGAATTTTTTATTTTGCTTTGAACTAGGGGTTTCCACTGAGAATTTTGATGACAATAATGAAAAAAGAGAATTGAAATGAAGGGGTGCCTGCTGTCTGGTCAGGACCATGGCCGTAGGAAGCAGTGGCCATACAACAGCCCTACCGGAGTCCCACAGCAGCACAGATGACTGTATCCAAATGCTTGTGTAGTCTGATTTTAAGAGGTTTGTTTATCTACAGGGAACATGTGTGATGGCCTGTGGAGAACACACACCTTTTTTTATTTAGCCCTCTGTGCTCTAACATAGGTGAAGTGATGCAGATTGAGCAAAGTGCTGCGAAAGTCCTCAAAAGATGGGACTGTCCCCTTAGTGTGCAGTGATCCCTGGGCCAGCTGCCTGGCCTGGGAAGCAAAGCTCGGTCCTGTGGCTGGTGCGAGGACTAGCTCACACTTCGCATTTTTGTTACTGCCTAGCTCTCTCCTTTTTCTGCATTTCTCCACCCCACAGGTCTCCTGAGATCTCATCCGAGATGTTCACGCTTGGGAGATCTTGTGCACTGGGATAAAATACACTGCATGTCATTTGCAGCTCTTAGGCAGGTTTCCTTGGCCCTAGTTTTGTGTGTGCTTAATTTAAATGAGGCTATTCCCATCCTCAGAACTGAAGCATTTGGTTAAGTATTTGCTGAACAGGGACTAGCCCCTACTGGGTTCAACGAGAGCTGTGGTTGCCTTGAGGCAGAATTTGTCCCCAGGTGTTTTCCTTATTTGTTTTATTAACTGCAGAAAGGAATATAATGCTATCTAGGAAGACAGAAAAATCTAGTTCTCTGAGTGCTCAGTCTGCAGTTTTGGGAGGGGGACTGGCCTCTGTGGGGAGAAGGGACAAGGCTTTGCTTGATCTGCAATGCTGCACTTAAAATGAGCTACTCCTTAGGAGATTGTGTTGTCCTCCTCCTTGTTCCTGTCCAAGCTGCATGTGAAGTAGATGGAGTTAGCGTCCCCAGTGCTTGGGTGCTACCCAGCCTAGGGGAAATAAGTGCTTATTTCTGCCGTCTCTTCTTTCTGTTGCATTGCCGTTTTTCAAATTCCATGCTTTTCCAGGGAGTGACACTTGGCCTTTTTGCTGCCATTTATTTGGCTGCATTCTCCACTTCCTCCAAAAAAATGAAAAGAACCAAAGCCAATGAGCCTTGTTTTCTGCTCATTCACAACTTAATGCGATCTGTGCTTCCCAAAAATAAATATGCTGTGGGCACCTTCTGTTTGATGACGATGTTGATGTCCATTGAGCACGGCTTTAGCTTGCTTGCACGCCTTCTTTAAGCCACAGCAAGTCCAATCCCACTTTGCTCTGGCCGCAGGGCTTATGGAGCAGTTGGGACACCATGGAACCATGCGGCGAAGATGTGAGGTATGGGTTTCTCTGTGGGGTAGAGTGAGGCAGGAGCTGGTTGCAAAAGGCTTGAGCGGTTTGCTGCTGCAGCTCTTGGATGTCTCCCCTTCAGTGCCTGGAGTGCTGGCCAGTGAACTGTAATCTCTTGTGCAGTATCTAGTATAATATATAACCTGTGAATGGAGCTGTGCAGGATGGATGGGGAGAGCGGAATTATTTTGTCTTTTTCCAGTTTCCTATGTGCTTAGAGTTGGCGGGTACATCCCTTCAGCTAAGCTGATTACTAGGGAAAAGGCCTCTTTTTGACTCCTTGTTGGGATTTCTGATGGGATTTTAACCACCCAAGCTCCTTCAGGAGCAGGGCTTTGTCATACATGTTTTGCTGTTGAGCACAGATTTCTGTTTCCATTTCCCTGCTCTCTGTGACAGTCAGATCGATTGCCTGTATTGCTTTTTGGCCTGTTTTATCCTGGTGGGGAAGTTATTTCACTGCATCTCTTCAATTGAGTCATTTGGAAACATCCCCACTCCCCAGCTGGCTCATTAGCATCCAACATCACGTGGTGCTGGCTCAGGGCTGAGACGTCCCTTGTGCCAAGGCTGTGCCTGGCATATCCTTCAGGAGGGCAAGGAAAGATGTTCCTCAGCTGCTCTCTCCCAAGCCTGGGCTGTTGCAGGCAGAGAACTGTGGTGGATACGGCATCCCCTCTCAGAAGCTCTGCCAGGCCCCATTCAGGGTAGGTATGGGTGGTTCTTGGGTGGTGGGCCCCACAGGTACCAAAGATAGGCAGGGTGCTCACCCTCCAAGTGTCCTTCAGTCTCGTCCCCTGCCATTTTGTCACCCTGGAGTGCCGTTGTGGTGCTGTTGCCCTTGTTTCCCAACCTCTGGTCATCTCTCTCTGCCACCCAGGTATGGCGCAGATGTGGACGTCAATCACCACCTCGCTTCTCGGGTTCCCAGCCTCTCCCTGCGGCCCCTCACCACGCTGGTGGTCTGCCCGCTGTACATCAGCGCTGCCTACCACAACCTCCAGTGCTTCCGGCTGCTGCTCCAGGCAGGAGCCAACCCAGATTTTAACTGCTGTGGGCCCATCAACATCCAAGGCTTCTCCCGGGGCTCCCCGGTGTGTGTGATGGACGCTGTCCTGCGGCATGGCTGTGAAGCAGCATTTGTCCACCTCTTAATTGACTTTGGAGCCAATCTGAACCTGGTGAAAGTGGAGGCCTTGGGAGTTGAATCCACGGGAAGGGTCAAAGTCAACCCTGAGGCTCTGGAGGCGTTCAAAGAAGCAAGGGGTAAGTGGCTTTGACTTATGAAGTGGTGCTGGTTTTATCTAGCTCTGGATTCAGAAGAATTCTTTGGAGAGTTTATTTGGTAGTTAGGAGCTGTTAAGGTGGTAGGGTGAGTGTTCCTATCCTCTTTTGGGTCTGTTGGTTCAGGTGCCTTCAGCCAAGTGCAAAGAGATTTTGTGAACAGGTTATACCTAGCTTAAAAGTATAAAGCAATTCTAACACACAAAAAAGATAACTGGGATATAACAGGCTGTTAAGCTAAGTGTTAAGGACTTCACCACCTCTCATATGGATCCCAAAGATTGTGTTGCTGGCTGGGCAGACAGCAGGCAGGAATGGACCGTGGGGTTGCCCTCTGCGGCTCCCTAGCATGGATCCTCAGTGTTGCTGAGCTGCTGCCTGCCTCCAGCTCTGTCAACACCGATGACTCAACCCAGTGACTTCCTCATAAGCCTCCAGCAAGACTCCCTGTTTTTCTTCTGTAGCATTTTGTATGTTTATGTGGGATTTTCCCTCTTGAGTCCTTCATTTACCAATGATGCCTATCAGCAGCCTAGCCTCTGTAACTTTACATTTTTTATCTTTCTCCCAGCTTTTTCCATTGCCTAGTGGTGTCCTCAGCAGCCTGAGGCAACGTTAGGCAGTGTGGTCCTATCAGAGCTGGGCTTTGGATCAGTGGACCACAGGTTATGGCATATCCAGTGAGACGCAGTTCTCCAAAGCCATACAGATGTGCCCTCACTGTTCTTGAGTGACCCTGTGCTCTGCAGGGGGACCTAGGGAGGGACCCAAGAGGTAGTTGTATCTGGACAGGCTACTTAGGAAGTAAAGTCACAAATGATGGTAATAAGGGACAGGATGGAACTCGGGTGGTGGTGGAAAAAGGTGGGAAAAAGCTAGCTTTTTGAATTTAACATCCTCTGGGAAGGAAATGAGTTACAAAAGAAGTAAACCAGAACCTCAAACCTGAACATGCCTAAATTTACCTGCTATTTCTTTGTAACAAAAGCAACATCAATGCAGTGCGCACCCTTGTTCCAGCAAGGGCAGCACCTCGTAAAACCACCAGCCTCAGCTGGTGAAGGCCGGGGCTTTGCACCAGGGCTGGAAGTGCGGTTTCCCTCTCAAACTCCAGAGAAATTTCAAAGGGCTTCAGGATGTGGGATACAACCCCCAGCCCCCACCCCAAAGTTATTCAGCTTTGCACATGCCTGGTTTTTAAACCTGCCTGGACTTTTGGTGAGAAGAGGCACACAGAAGCTGGAGCAGGTGGTTTCCATTCAGCCCAGGTTTAGGAGGCAAATGGGACTCCTCAGGTAGAGCATGCAGGGTAATGGAGTGGTGCCTTGGAGGTGCAGTTCCTGAATCAACGTGGACACCACCATCCTCTTGTCCCAGTGCTGGAAAAGCTCTCCATGAACTCAAAAGAAGTCCTTAAAAGAAAGTTGGGATAAGACCTGAGCTGGCCATCAATGTTGTTGATTCCCAGGGGATGGTTTAGAGCAAAAATAAAATCCACATAATTATAAAATGATCAGAATAGTATAAAGCCTCTCACAGCCTCCCCTGGTGTGGATTTGGCAGTGATCTCTTGAACCCTCTCATGCAGGGACTGGCTCCATGGTCACAATCCCATGCAGTCTCCAGCTTGCCTTCCAAACTGCCTGTGTGGCAGCTGTTATTGCTCCAAATCTTTGGCCAAAAGGTTTGGCCTTCGCACATGGAGCATTTGTGCATGCTCAGCTCTCCTGTGCTGCCTTTGTGTTGCTGTGTAGGATGTGGCCTTGGCATATGGAAGGGGTAGTTTGCTCCTCAGTTGTCAGCCAGAGCTCAGCACAATTTACCCGCTGTTATCCCTCTCTCTTCCTCTCTGTCTCTCAATAGTTTTTTCTCTGTTTCTTTATTGCAGGCCGCACCCGGACCCTCTTGTCTCTCTGTCGCATAGCTGTACGAAGAATACTTGGCAAATCTCGTCTGGATCTGATCCATATCCTTCCAATCCCAGACCCCATTAAACAATTTTTACTTTACGAACACAGTTAAAGGGCAACCGGCTGCTTTCTGAGACAGTTTGATTTGGTCAATGAGTGTGCTGATAAAGCCAGGTGCCAATCCTAACCCTTCCCCCACAGTGAAATACTGTATTGCTCATGGAGTGCACATAATTCCCTGCCCCTGTGATTTTCCCCTCCAAATTTAGGGTGCAGTGATTTTGTGTGTCTGTTCTTAAGCTACCAGTTATCTAACTGGTGATCTCTTTTTTTGCAACTGGTTGGGCAATGAGGACAATAAGCGTGTGTGGCTGTTACATGAGCAAATACAATATATCCTATAGCTGTTAGCATATGTCTGTTTGTTATGACTCTACCTCTGTTATTGCTCTGTGTCACACACACCTTGAGTCTCAGCGGCACTTGTATGGGGAAAGTATCCATACTTAAGCCTTTTCTCTTCCTTTAGTGTACAAGGGAGTCTCTCCTCGCCTTGGTAAGGGTTTTACAACAGCACTGTTTTCTTTCTGCTGTCAGTACCTAGCCTTTCTCTTCCCTATGGAGTTTGTGGTTGCTGCTGTAAAAGTGGGTGTATTTTCTTCTGTCCTCTTCTGGTGTGAAATGCATCAAGTTTCCTGTCCAGTGCTGTGTGTTACTTTGAAAATTGTATCCATGTCTCTACGTGCTGCAAGGTAGCTGCTGACTTGGCTTTCTTCGTGTAGAGGCCCCATCGCACAAATGGGAGAGTAGCAGAAGATGTAATCCTATCCTGTCTGAGTCATTTCTACAGAGCACCAGATCTGCTGTGGCAGCTTGGCTCTCCCCCTCCAGCACTGTGATGGACAAGGCAGGGGCTGACCAGTTGTCATCCTGACTGCCTGGGACTGGGTCAAGTCTCATGACCACTGCCATAGCACAAATGAGAAAACGTGGAGAGAAGAGGAAAAGGTATTTTCACCTCTGGAAACTGATAGCTACATGGCCTGTTGTGGGGATGTGATCCGTATGGTTCAGTCGCCACTGCAGTGAAGCCAGCATGTGAACCTGAAAGATTTCTGGGATACCTTTTGGAAAAGCAATGGCTCAATTAATCTTCTGTTTGCTGTAAAATGGGTTTGAATATTTGGGGGTGACCAGGAGCAACAGCGGAGGTGTTGCTAAATTAAACTGTTGTGTTGCTGTGCTGGATGGTAGTTTATGCAATGCCTGTGAATATATTTGTGTGATTATGAAGAAAAAGACACCAAAATGAGCTCTAGATTCACTGCTTGCAATATTGCAGTGATTATGATGTTATTGAAAGTCCAGTGAAGTAGCTGTCAATGCATAGCACGTAGAAATAGAAGTTCCTACCTACCTTTTACTCCATATCCCATGGTGGCAGTATGACCAGAGAAAGCCCTCCCAGATCCACTTAACAGGTCTTTTTGTTTGCATACGACTTCTACCAGCATTGTGGAAAAGGGAGAAGAAGGGACTCTCTGTCTTGAAGAGTTAGGAGGTTTTGTGCTTTTAAATGCAGTGTTGCATCCAGGAGCCTGGGCTCCTTTCATTTCCAGTGCTTCTACACTGCTGTTTACCTTCATGTGACAAGTTCACAGAAGAGTGTCATTCTGCAGTGAGTTCACAGCCTTTCGTCAGGATCTCAGGGTCAGCCAGCTCCTTAAAGGTAGCAACATAGTCATTGTATAGGAAACGTCAAAATAGCAACTTTAGAAGGACAGAGATGATGGTCCCTCAGGATCTTGGGTAAAAACCCAGGTGATAATTGGTACTTACTTTTACTTTACCGATCCAAGTTCTTTCTAGTCTCTGTGTTATAGGTTGATTTTTTTGAACAGTTTTCCTTTGCCAGATGTTCTTCCCATGCCCATGCAGTTGGCAAGGGTATTTTTCCAGATGTGATCCTGAAGGTGTTGGGGATTTACTTATGTATGGTATTAGTGCCTAGGAACTTGTTGAGAGCTGAGTTAAGCATGGGATGGCAAGGACAGTAAGACAGCCCCTCCTGGGAATGGGATCGAGCTCTGGTCGCTCTTCTTCTTGACCCCTGTGGTAACAGGGAAGTGGGGTTCTTCAAGCTACCTTGCATTTCAGTTTCAGATGCCTTTGGCTAACAGCCCTGGTTATCCTGCCACTATAGGAGCAGATCCTCAAGGCTGTCCGGTAGACTTGCCCCATGGACTTGCCCCGTAGGTCTTTACACTAGTTACAAAATGTTCTTTTTCCAGAGGCATAAATGAATGCAAAATCACAGTTCAGTTTGTGGTCCTCCCACTATGGGGTGCATTTAGGGTGAAGTTCGATAAGCAGTGATGGACTTTCTTCTATGTTTTATTATCTGCTGAAGAACATGTGCCTTTCCAAGATGCTTTCAGAGAAAGAGCAAGGGCAGGAAAAACACAGTCCCTGATCGTTTCCTGTTATTTCAATTCTGTGGCCAGGCCTGGAAGGTTCAGCTGGCCCCTTGCATTGCTCTACTCACTGATTTTAGCATAACGTGGCAAAATTTGCACTGCTGAGAATAGGCTAAAGTCTGGTGGTTACACTCAGTGTTTAGATACCAAAGCAAAGGTTACTTTGAAAACCCTCATCAGGTGAGATATAATGGCAAGGATATGTAGCTGTAGTCATACTTTCAAGGTGAGAAGGCAGCAGTTTTGCACTGTTTCCTTTTCAGGCTTGCAGATGGTTTAGGTTTTCACCATGCTGGAGGCCAGGGCAGCCCATGAGCATGTTGCCTGAGAGTTGTGTGCTTGCTTTATAGAAGTGTTAACATGCCTGAAAGATGCAAACAGGTTGTAAAGCCTCTTGTCACCTTGCTAGTGGAACCATAATGTTTTGCAGGAGCACGGGCTGAACATACTCTCTAGCTCCAGTGTATAGATGCAGAAAATGAGGTAGGTTGTCTTGACAAAATGCCATGGCAACAGCTTCTTTGGGTCAGCATTTTTCCCCTTGATTTTTACTTGTTCATACAGTTTTGCAAACTGGTCACCCATTAGTGCCTTTTGGGTGAAGGTGGTAGGGTGGATGTGGAAGGCATATGCTCCTCTGGGGAGAGCTGACTCCACCTGGAATGAACTGTGGTGAAATGCTGTGATGTGAATGATGGAAGGTGGCTCAAAGAAACTCGGAGAATTTAGTTGTTAACTCAGTGCCTGATCTAACTCAAGTATATAGTTAAAGCTAAGCCTCTGCAGATGACCTGTTACAGTTTTAATTATAGATGTTTCAGTATTTGGTTTGTTGACACTTGTGCCCTTGCCTGACACTGTCCTACAATGTGCTTATGGATAGCCAGCCAGTGGCACCCTGACCAGTCTAGCAACTGTGTTCCCTCCCAGAACCATAGCTCCTATGTGAGTGAAGTTGTGAAGAACACCCTCTTCCCATGCACAGAATCAATACCTGGTACTGATATGATTCCTTTGTGGGTCCCACTGGTAAGCTCAGCCATGCCGGGGGTGGGGACTTTGGCCTCTGTGTGTATGGGTAGTTCTTTTGACCTCAAGCTTGAAGGACTACATGAGTCTTCAAATCCAAGCAATGTGGAGTCCAAAGGATTCCCCTGACCATGGATGTCTCCAGCCCCCAATCCACAGGTCAAAGGATGGTTCTCCCAACCCAATAGCAAACAAGCTTGAAGTTCATCAGTTACTTGAACATTTGCAAAATCAAAGCTTTGAAGTGCAGGAGACATTTTGCCTGGACTATCCATCCAACTTCCATCTTAACTTAGGGACCGTGCCTCTTGCAGAGGTCTCAGTCTTAAACCTGTATGGTCTTCCTTTTGGTTTGAGGGCCTGAAGGGAGTCCAAATTAGGGGGACAACTCACATACTATTAAGCTACAAGTGCAAAGACTACTGTTAGAGTAAGTCCCTGTGGACATTGGTTGTTGAGGCTCCATAAGCCGAGCTTTGCGTAAGTGAAGTGGTTTAATATGCAGACTTAGAAAATCTGGAATTTTCATTGTAGAGAGATAATAATGAATCTCAAAATAGATTAATGATATTCATAGACCTTGGTGTCCTGTCCTGTAGGGCCAATACCTATATCCTCTTGCTGTCCCTGCCCTTTTAAACCCAAGAAACAACAGTCTTCCAATACGAAATCTGAGTAATATGTGCAAGTTATATATCTTCGCACTATATAAACAGTATTTATTTTTGCCTTAACTCAGACTTTTCCGTTTCCTCCTATGTAGCAAAGCATTCTCTTTTGTAAAGGTATTCTTTGCCATGCTCAGATAACATGAGTAACAAATGAGTATCATGAAATCATGGGTGGGAAATGAAATATTTCTGCAGTGTACATCCCCGGTATTGAAGAATGCCTATTATATTTGTGCATAATATATAAAGTGTGCATTGTGTGGCCTTGCTGTAAGCATGGGTGGGATGGGATCACAAGATTTGGAAAGTGGTTAAAGAACCAAAACAGATCTGGGATAAGCAAAGCAGATCCAAAGCAGTCTTTTTCATGTGGGCTTTCTTCTTGTCTTTGTTGCTGTAGGGGATTTCCAGAGCACAAAATGCTGGCACCCAAATATAATGTACTGCTCTTTGGAAGTTTTGCAAAAGGCAGAAGAACAGCATCTGTTGGGTGTTCTGGGTTTTTTTTTCCAATCCCCAAAGTCAAGTAAAGCACTTTTTACACCAAAACTGGCTTCTGGGGTACAGCACTTCTTTAGCCCTTCCTGTTCCAGTGAAGAAAGCAGCGTAAGAACCTGCCCAGGACACAACAGAGGTGACAAAGTCCCACTTCAAAAAGTGCTAATCGGTGGTCTGTTGGTGTTGCCCAGCCTAAAATGATTGTGCACAGCAGCAAGATCAGATCTGAGAGCAGATTGGAGGTATCTGTGGTGGGCTGGATCCACGTGTAGCTGAATAAAGATATTCCAGTGCAAGAGCATGGCTGTCTGCCTAATTATTTACCTCACCATGGGAAGGAGGAGTACTGCTCTATGCAGTGAAGACTGGATTTGCAAAAGCCTGAATCCTGCTGGCCTCGGAGGCTCTAGCTGACGACTCTGCCTGTTTCGTAGCCACTGGAGGGGGCCGGAGAACCGTGCTGCCTGCAAGGGGGTTACAGGCAAGTGTGCAGGGACTGGGCAGTGGTTTCCTGCACCATTGCCGAGTCCTGCCTTGCCACCCCTGGACAATTTTCAGGAAGGATATGGCAGCCAAATCAAAATGTAAACCATCATGAATATGCAGAGGAGCCCCCTCTATGGAGCCTCTCTGCTGCCCTCCCCCACCCCCCCCAGGCCCCAATCCTCTTCCACAAGCTTGCATGTCCTCTCAACAGTGCTGGCCTGCCCTTTCCTCAGGGTGCAGCTTGTGCCAATGCAAGGTGGCTACTGTCACTCACTGCTGGTTAGAGCAGCCCAAAGCTCTAAGCCTTCAAAACAGGCTGAAGAGGGCTCTTCAGATCTCTCACTTCTGCTCCTCTTACTTTATACCCAGCTCTGGAAATGTAGCGCCTCAGTTTGTCCTGGCATGAAAGTACTCTGAAGTCAGTGTAATTCCTCAGAGTATTTTGATTCTTATAACTTAGATTTTTCCAGCATTTTCATTGGAAAATTCCCTACAAGCTTAAGATGCAAGCTTTTCTGACAGTTACTCTGTTCTTCCTAGGGGTTAGCAGATGTTCAGTCTCCGTCTGCAACACCTGGACAATTTACATTCTTTAGCTCAGGTGGTAGAAAGAGCATTTTGGGTATCTGAGGATTTAGTCCCTGTAGCTACCTCTAGTCAAGGGCATAGTCCCTTTTTTAGGATTCTTGCTATTTTCGATTGGGAGATGTTTGTCTGAGCTGGTGCCAGCATTTCCTCTAAAGGCAAAAAGAGAGTTTCTCCTAAATTGGAAGAAAATTATCAAATGGTTTGGAATTATGGTGATAGTGATTCAAAACAAAGCAAAACAAGCTCTAATTTGAAATTCTAGTATCTCTGGCTTCTATATTCCGCTAGCTCAGAAGTGTCTCCCCCCTTCCTCCCAGTGCAGCTCCCCCCAGGCTTCTGCAGTAGCCACCCCGACTTGGTACCCATGACCCTGCTGTGTAGTGGGTCAGCAATTGCATCTTTGTGCTGCAGCTTAGAAAGAACAGGAGATTTATCATCAACTGGGAGAGATCTGTGTGTCTGAGCTGCAAACCTCGGGACAATAAATGTGTAATTGTTTAAAGTGCTGCTAGACTCCAGCCGTGATTTTGCATGCTATTAACCTGTCCCTTCTCGGTTATATCTCTGGAGTAGACAGGCTGGGGTTTCTGGTCACCTCTCACTGAATTTCATGTATGATTGGGGTAGAAGAGCTCATGGGTGAGTCTGTCCTTGGTTTATATAACAACATTGCAACATTTTCCTTATTACTCATACTCATTAATCTGAAGATGTAATGCAGAGTTCCCTTTCCTGCAACAGCAAGGAAGAGAAAAAATTTTGCTTTGCACTGTGTGATGCTGAAATACTTGCTCTGGGCTATGAGAACTGACCAAGACTGCAGTAAATCTCAGGCAGTCTCAAAGCATTTCCCCTAGCATGCATTACTTCCACTCCCCCAGCTGCTGCCGGGAAAGGCCCTACTTGTTTAACCTTTTTTTTTGTTGTTCCCTATCAGCTCCTTCAGGCTTGTTTCCCCTGCCAAATGAGCTCTCTGTTCCCTGCAAGTTGCAACCTGGAAGAAAAATAAGAGGTCCATGGCTCACCTGCGGTGTGTCTGAGAAACAGGGCAGCACATGCGGGGTGCCCGGCTCCTGCACCCACACAGCCATGCTCAGGGGAAAGGAAGTTGCAGCCCCCTGAGACCATCGTTGCACTGTGGAGCTCATTAACCCATCTCCAGGTACATGCATTTCCCACTGCTTTCAGCACTTTTTCCCCCCGATGCATATGTACAAGCCTGATTTGTACTGTTTTGCACTCTTTTTTCACGTTTGGTTTTTTTATTTGTTGTTTATGCTTCAGAGACAAATGAAATCTGCTTTTGTTTACTGGAAAGTATGCTTTATTTTCCCATCATCGAGCATCTGGTGTTTGTAAAATGTACAATGAATCTTTCCAACAGAAAATCAGCCAGCCTGAGAGTGCCTGGCCAGGAGTTCACGTGTGCCACAATCCTTATCCTAAAAAGGTAGTAAAACACCCAAACCTAGAAAGTGCTGGCCAAACACGCTGCATGTGGGTGAAAAGCTACAGGTAAAATGCTGGAAATTCACATTTCCCATCAAATATATGTTTAGCAAATGCTGTGAGTTACTGCAAGGCTCAAGTCAGCCTTTGCCTAAAAGCTTTGTGCAAGAAGGGAGCAGTGGCAGGTGGTAAGTACCTGCGAGCCCCAGGAAAAAGCCTTTCCAAATATTTTCAC
This sequence comes from Burhinus bistriatus, assembly GCA_013397275.1. Taxonomy (NCBI): domain Eukaryota; kingdom Metazoa; phylum Chordata; class Aves; order Charadriiformes; family Burhinidae; genus Burhinus; species Burhinus bistriatus. The sequence continues at coordinate 18,025 of VYXH01002486.1, read as the reverse complement.
AGGATGCTTCTGTCACTAGGAAGGCAGAGAGAAAAATAAAGCCAAGGTGGGTAAGATGGGGTAGGATAGCCATTGTCATTGATTAATGGCTTGGGCCATCCCCAGGAGGTAGCAGGATGATGTACTATCTGCACACAGTCCACTCCCCATGGCACAGGCTTTCTATAAGCTTTCCAAACACAGCAGGGTGAGGTGATGCTTGCAGACACGGCATTTTCTCTGAAGGCGTCTTTCCACAGTCATCTGAAAGCTACTAAGGGAATTTTGGAAGCTGGTTTCCAGCCATGATTCACTTGGCCAACTCTGCACTTGCCTTTAATTTTAATAATTTGGCGACCTCCATTTATTTAACATTTTGCAAAGTGGGGTCTGCGTTTTCTCAGAGAAAATGAGAGTTGAAGGATGGTAAAATGCCTTCATAAATTGGAAGTTAAATTAAGAAATCGCTTTAAAAGCACTGAGTGCTGTTAGGTCCATGTAGTGGTATCACGGTATTGCAAGCTGTGGTACCAGTTGTAAGCACGGAAGATTAAGGAGGCATAGGGAGTGGGGTGGATTGTTTTGTGGGTGTTTCTGGCCTTTCTGAGCCTGTTGTTGTTTGTAGTTGGAATGTAAAAATAGATTCATCCTTTGTTTCATTTCCCACAAAACACGTTTTTTAGCAACAAGTCTTAATTTTGGAAAATTTCAGCAGCTGGACATTTCCTATCAGTATAAAAACAGGTTCTGAAAGTTTTCTCCTATATTTGATCGTATCAATGTTATTCCGTGACACTGTCTGTAGTGGAAAGTCTCATGTTGCAATAGATGCAATGTTTAATTTAGTTTAATTTTTTAATTTTTATTTTCAAATTACTAATGGTATTAGTTAGGACATACATAAAAGCCTCAGTCATGTGCTGGTGCCTGTGGCATCTCTGAGCAGCACTCCATTGCCAGGCAGTGCTGGGCAGGATAAAACTGCTGGCCCATGGAAAGCTTGGCTCTGTCTTGAGATGCTGCAGTCTTTGAGCCTTTGTGTCTGTGTAACACCGATCTTCCTCGCATCTCAACACCACCCTAGCACTTGAACATGCACCTCCAGATATTTCTTGTCGATCTGGAAAGGACTATTGCTTTATAATAAATGTGTTGTAAGACTTTCTGTTGTTTAAAGGTGTTGAAGTCCTTACCTTCATCAAAGCAACCAATAAAACCTCCTATAAATACTACCTAGGAAAGTTTGCAATTACCCTAGCTCCGCTCCTAGTATCAGTTCCTATAATTACCAATCTCCATTAGCACAACTTTCTTAAAGCCAAAACATCAAAGCAGAGGTTCTTCTTTACCTTAGGTGGCAACTGCCACCAGTCTGGAAGTGGGTCATCTGCACTTTCATGTGTGCCAGCTGCTCCTTCCCTGCCTGCTTCAGCATCTTCATGGACTTCATGACACAATACCACAGTGTCCTGTCCAAATCACCCATCATTCAAACCAGAACTGTAGCCTAAAGGCCATCTGTGAAATCTGAAAGTTGAGAATTATTTTTAACTCAGTAGCCTGAGGCAGTGTCTGGTCCCTTTTGCTGGGAGTTCTTGCTGGGTGTTCAGTGAACTTTGGGTTTAGTCCATAAACTTTCAGTTTAGTGATAACCCTAAATATTTCATGCATCGTAGACTATGAATGATGCAAAGATGTCAGTGAAACCGGTTGTGCCAATGCAAACAACTCTAGGAAGCTTTTCTGTTCCCATTGCTGGTGCATGAACCTTGTTCCTCTTCGCTCTGTATATGTACCCATGCATCAAGGGAGGCCAAAAGAAATGAGGTGTGGGTAAATATGAATCCCAAATGGTATGCTATCCAAAGATAAAAAATAGGACAGTTAAAGGTTATTTGTGCATTCAGACTTTCCTAGCACTGAAAGGACCTCTGTGCTGGTTGAACTGTTGCAGGTCTCTGTTTGCTGCCCAGTAGAGAGCATTTAAAATGCCATGGAAACATGGTCAATATGCATCATTCTGCTCTGAACCAGGACAAAATCCTCTGGACAGCCTTGACTGGACATACTTTCATGCAGGATCCTCTTCAGGGTCCAATGGGAATCTGGACAACACCGTCCTGCTGTTTGGAAGATGCAGTAATTTCTAAGGTCAGTAAAAATGGTAAACATGCTGGCAAATGGGACGTCAATGGGTGTCCACTGTAAATTTGGCTCTTCTGATGTTCCTTTGCTCTGGTATGAAAAATGATTCACCCTTCTTTGAAGTACCCAATCTTGTTAGCATGAGTCAGATGTTTAAACGTAACTAAGGATATTATATGGGCTAATTAAATCAAGGCATCTAGCTTGCCTATCATTCTGCAGATAGATTTCCATGCAAAAGAGTTTATATGCCATGAATGTCCTTAGAAAATTAGATTAAAAATCAGATGGATCTTGTGTTCTTCCAGAGACCACCTCTCTTTAAAATGAGGTTTAGGCTACTAGATGGAGCTGGCTAAATAGCCCTGGCTGCTTGGGTGCCTGTTTGGCCCCTGAGCAGTTAGTGTTTCAAGTCTACAGCCCCACTCCTCCCTGCAGCATCTGCTGCTTGCAAGAAGATACACTTGATGTTTCTGTCCAGATGACTCTAGGTGTGCATCAGTGCATCAGCATTTTCTTTTTCAAGTGTCTAAAGCTGCCTTTTTGCCTTCTCTGTAGACAGCAACAAGAAAAGGGAGAGAGCAATGAGCTCTCACGCTTGACGTGGCTCAGGCATGTGCAGTGCTCATGTACCCTGGGTAGATATGAGCCTGGAAGCCTCGAGGACCTGTGTTCTCAGTGACTTGGGTGTTTTCCTTCACGTCACTTTCCCCCTCTTTGCCCAAACTTCCCTGAGTCCAAGCCGGGTTGCTGTGGGCAAGTGCCATGTCTGCTCCATGTGATTCACTACCAGCAGGAATGTGTGCTGCTGGGATGCGGGAAGTCCAAGACCGGCGGTTCATTTCCCTGCAACCACCGAGAACTGACGTTGGTTTATCCCCATTGGGGGTAGGGAGAAACTACCCCAAATGTTAAAGTCCCCACGTGCTTCAGCTATTACTCACACTCTTTTAAAACAGAAGTAGCCCCTGAAAGGATGGGTCAGAGCCTCCCTTCGTGCAAGTCGGCATGATCCATTGGAGAAACAAAAGCAGTTTGTACCAGAAGATTTTAATTAGTTCAGGACTTTAAAAGCCCAACAGAAAACTGGACTTGGGCAAATACCGTTTTATTTCGATGTCTGAGACAGTACTGCGCCTTTCGCTCTCGTTTTTGAGCTGCTTCCCCTGTTCACCTTCAAATTTGGCAAGAAACTGTGAATCATGGGCCCTTCAAGCCCATAGTGGTCTGGATGACTACATCTGTAATGGGAGCACAGCAGGTCCCCAAGCAACTCTGAAAGCCCCCCCTGTGCATCAGAATGCTACAGGACAGAGATGGGCCTGGTTTTTTTGGGTCTCCAGACAGATGGAAGGCACACAGCATTTGCTTCTTGGGTGTCTTGCGGCTTGTGGGACTTTTGTCAGGCTGCAATTCAGCAGGAGCTGATCTCCTCCTGGTGCTGCCAAGATCCAGGAGTTAATTCTTATTCCATGAGAAGGCCAGAGCTTGCATCCAGCCAGTTCCCTGGGGTGCAGAAAAAGAAACTCTCTGAGAAATAAACACAGACACAAACAAACGCCGGACTTGGCACGCAGCTTCGCAGGCAATGGGAATATCTTTTAGATTCCTGCCAAGGTAATTGGACTGCAAGGAAGCTTCCCTGCTCTCCCCTTTGGCTCCTGGGGAGGGTCCGCTTGCCAAAATGCTTTGTGGTCCCTTGAGCCATGCCTGGGCTGGATCCTGTGCTTCTGCCCAGTCCATCCCACTCGTGCTCGCCTGCACGCTTATTGCATTCCTCATTTAACCTATTCCAAAGGATGTGCATTAAACCTCCTCGCCACTAAACCCACCCTCTTCTTGCATGCATTTTATTCCAATTCTTGGTTTTCCTCATGAGAAAACTTTCCTAAATCTCCCTTACATCATCTTACACCTACTGAGGTTGTCCTTTCCGCAGGGTCTTTCCGATAGCTGGGGTGAGATCCGGTCCTGGCTTGCAGATACCAGTGTGTGAGATGGTGGCTCTTTTCTGCTGAGCCTTCGTTTGCACCTTTGCATTGCTCCACACCTTTCTTGAAATCATAGAATGGTTTGGATTGGAAGGGACCTTAAAGATCATCTAGTTCCAACCCCCCCTGCCATGGGCAGGGATACATTCCACTAGGCCAGGTTACTCAAATCCCCTTCCAACTTGGCCTTGAACACTTCCAGGGATAGAGGATGCAAGACCCAACCCCAGATCTTACCTGAACTGAATAATATACCAGCACTGAATAATATGCCAAAGCCTGGATACTTTCCCCCATAACAACATTACTCTGCAAGGTAAACATGCCAACGTTTTTCAGGCTTTCAGAAATCATGGGAATATGGAAAAACCTGTACCTTAAAAATCCCATCTTTCTGAGCTGCTGCGTTTTCCCTCCACCTTCCTTTTGATTCCTGCAGCTTTGCAACTGCTTTGCAAGTCTTAAAATGCTTGCCAATTTTTCTCCTTGATCAGGAGGGAGAGGAGCTTTGCTCCTTACCCCCCGAATTGCAGCATTTTAGCAGGCAAAACTCAGTGAGGCTCAGTCGTTTGATGTGTTGCCACAGGCAGCATCCTTGGCTTGTGGTGGGCTGGGTGGTCTGATAACACCCCCTTAGAGGAATGCAGAAATAGCTGCAGCACTCAGTGTGGGCAGCCAGATTTCAGTTTGATAGTGAGTTTGTTCTGATTTTGCGCTATGTCTCACATGAAATGATACAGGCTGATATTTCTCTGGAATACTATAGTTTCCTTTTTGTTTGGTACTGATGAAGCACGTTTCAAAAAGCAATTTCAAGTGTAAATGGAAGCCCATCCATGCATGGGACAAGAAAAATGAATTTTCATGCGGGAATAAAAAGGATTTAACTATGCAGAGGCTAATAAATACTCACTTTGGGAAACAAATGGCTGTTTTGCAGCTTAGACTGGAGATGCTTTTAAAAAATACAACATTCACCAAAAGTGAAAGGCAGTTTATTTCTTATGGATCCTTCTTCAGCAGGAACAGTTTTCCTCAGGGCTGTCTCTGTATCCTAGAAGCGCGACCATACTTCATGCCAAGCAAGGAAAGTTACACCCTATGGTTTTTGAATTACAAATGGGAAATCCATACTGTTTTGGAATAAACAGCATTGGTCATTAGACAGTCTATTGGTTACTATTTGGTTACAACTGCATAAGGAACAGCTCTAGTGGAAAAAAAAAAAAGCAGCAGTAACAGTCAATCGTCACTTATTTTTTTCCCCCTGCCTGGAAAACTTGGAGTTTTATGGCCTACGAACCACAAATTAGAATTGCAGGCAACAGATAAAGCTTCACTATAAATCCAGCTAATGCCAATGCCTGTTGGCAACTGCAAGGAGGTGGTTGTCAAAATGCTCCTTTGGCAATCATTGCCTGAACGGGACCTTTCTGACCAGCCAGGATCACTGGGTGGGTCCAGACCCCTTCAGAAAGACAGAGCACCCCTGGTGCAATAGCCGCCGCTGCTGATCTGATGACTGCCCCCCTGCAGGCAAGGATCCCCTGGGTAGGGACAAACGAGGAAGCTGCTGCTGCTCCCGCGGTCAGCATCTGCCATCCCAGTAAGTCTTGAAGGGCTCCTTCAGGATTTCCCTTAATCTCCATTTTCTCCAAAGAGCCAGCCTCAAACCTGTCCTGTCCCTTCCTTCCTCTGGAAAGCAGATTGCTTAGCCAGGTAGGAAGACTTGAGCCAGCTTGTCTCCAGAAAATTAATCCCTGTGCTTGTTTGTTTGTCCTGATAGAAAATTTTCTCCAATTTCTGACCTGAACCCATCTGGCTGTAGTTTAAGCCGATGCTCTGCTCTTCACCATGCCATGCTGCAGGGGAAGGACACAATCCTCCCCAAATGTTCCATGCTTAGGGGCGGGGATAAGGTAGCTGAATGGAAAAAACATCTCAGACATCCTGGAGTGGAGTCAATTGCTCAAAGATGTTGCCACTTTAGGACTGGTGAGTTAGGCTGCCAAGTCTCCCACTGCTGCTCCAGAAAGATACAGAACCTCTGTCACGTCTGCCAGCGCTGCTATCTTTAGTAACCCAGAGAAGCTCCATGCATGATGCTCCCATGTTTAGGAAGGAACCGAAAAGGTCTCAGGTTGTCTTGGATGTTTCAGTGCCCACCCATGGTGTTTGTTCACAAGTTGGATGACTTCCAACAGGAAACAGGAACAGCCTCAGGCAGCAACTGCTGTTCAAGGAACCAAGAGGGTGGTATGAAGCACCATACCACCATTAGGCATATCTCAGACATCATATCTGGGACCTTGTGAGGTCTTGATCTGATCCAGTCCAAGGCCGCTATTTGAGGAGCACAGGCCACAGTTTTAACTTTTGCATTCCTGCTTAGATAAGCATTTTCAGAAGTACTTAAATCTCTTAGGTGTCAGGGGAATGTATGTTGGAGCCTTCCAATACTTAAAGGGGGCCTACAGAAATGGTGGAGAGGGACTCTTTATCAGGGAGTGTAGTGATAGGATGAGGGGTAATGGTTTTAAACTGAAAGAGGGTAGATTTAGATTAGATATTAGGAAGAAATTCTTTACTCTGAGGGTGGTGAGACACTGGAACAAGTTGCCCAGAGAAGTTACGGATGCCTCATCCCTGGAAGTGTTCATGGCCAGGCTGGATGGGGTTTTGAGCAACCTGGTCTAGTGGGAGTTGTCTCAGCCCGTGGCAGGGGGTTTGGAACTAGGTGATCTTTAAGGTCCCTTCCAACTCTAACCGTTCTATGATTCTATGTTCCTAAATCACTGATGGACATTGGGAAAACCTCCTAAGCTAACAAGACTATTGTCTGAGCTGGTACATTTTGTTGTTGAAGGTGTTCTGAAAAAGCTCAAGTGGGAGAAGGAAGTTTACAGTATGTGGAAGAAGGGACTGACCACTTGGGAAGATTACAAGAATGCTGCCAGAGTATGCAGGAATGAAACGAGGAAAGCTAATGCCTTCTTGGGATTAAATCTGGCAAGGGATGTCAAGGTCAACAGGAAGGTTTCTTCAAGTACATCGGAGGCAAAAGGAAAACTAGAGAAAATGTGGGCCCACTGCTGAATGAGACAGGTGCCATGGTAACAGATGATGCAGAGAAGGCAGAGTTACTGAATGCCTTCTTTGCTTCAGCCTTTAGTGGTCAGGCCAGCCCTCAGGAGTCCCAGACTTTACAGGTAACAGAGGAAGTCTGGAGGAAGGAGAACTTTCACTTGGTTGAGGAGAATCAAGTTAGAGATCAGTTAAGTAAACTGGACATCCACAAGTCCATGGGTCCTGATGGGATGCGCCCGTGGTTAGGGGCTGACCTGCTGGAAAGCAGCTCTGTAGAGAGGGACCTGGGAGTCCTGGTGGACAACAGGACGACCATGAGCCAGCGATGTGCCCTTGTGGCCAAGAAGGCCAATGGCATCCTGGGGTGCATCAAGAAGAGTGTGGCAAGCAGATCAAGGGAGGTTATCCTCCCCCTCTACTCTGCCCTGGTGAGGCCACACCTGGAGTACTGTGTCCAGTTCTGGGCTCTCCGGTTCAAGAAGGACAGGGAACTGTTGAAGAGGGTACAGCAGAGGGCTACAAAGATGATTAGGGGGCTGGAACATCTTTCTTATGAGGAAAAGCTGAGGGACTTGGGTCTTTTTAGTCTGGAGAAGAGAAGACTGAGGGGGGATATTATCAATGCTTATAAATACTTAAAGGGAGGGTGCCAGGAGGAGAGCACCAGTCTTTTTGCAGTGGCACCCAGTGATAGGAAAAGAGGTAATGGGCACAAACTTGAACATAGGAAGTTCCATCTAAACTTGAGGAGGAACTTCTTTACTTTGAGGGTGGCAGAGCACTGGAACAGGCTGTCCAGAGAGGTGGTGGAGTCTCTGACATCTGGAGACATTCGAAACCCATCTGGACACCATCCTGTGCAACCTGCTCTAGGTGAACCTGCTCTGGCAGGGGGGTTGGACTAGATGATCTCCAGAGGTCCCTTCCAACCCCTGTCATTCTGCGATTCTGTGATGTTTGATGCATGGAGTCCTCCTGGCTCGTTCTTGCTTCTTGAGCAGAGAATTCAAGATCTTACTGATGGGAAGAAGTGTTGAGTTTATCCTTGCTAATAAGGAAGAACTCACAACCTTTTTTTTTTTACATGTGATTGTTCTTGGTAATCAGAGGGGATGTGCAGGGCAGCATGACATTCCTAGCTGGGGAGTCTGCAGAATAGTTTTCCTTGGATATTCACAGATGGTAGACAAGGATGCCAGGCGAGCATTAGGGGAAGCTTGAGTCCTTGGATCCTGCTTGTCAAAGCACAAGTTTTGTTGCTCACAAACACACTTGGACTCCTGAGATCACTTTCAGATTGAAGGCAGAACTTCAAAGGGGTACAGAGCCATCTCACAGCATCCCATAATCATTCTTAAATGTAAGTATTTAAAAAATGAGAAAGAAATGTGCTTTTTTCCTTGCTCTCCATGCCAACAACAGAGATGGAGTATGGCTTACAGGGAAATGTATTTCATAACCCTCCAGGATATCTCTTTTTTTTTTTTTTTTTTTTTTAAATAGAGTCATTCCTGGCAACTGCACAGGATTTGAAAGACAGGTTTACGAATAAAGTCCATACAAGGCCCATAGTGATAAGACTATGGTTTGGTGGTTGACTTGGGAACTAATGTGGGGGGCAGGCACTGTGTGTCACTTACACACATTTCTTCCTTTTTTTTTCCATTAACCATCACCATTAGCAATTGCATTCAAACAAAAAACCCAATCAAATAAGCATATTTAAATGCTGGAGTTTTTTCTGTCCCTTCAGCCATGAATAATTACAAAATAATCACCAAAGTCTGGTTTCACTCGGCAAATGTTTCCAGGTTTTGTTTTCTTCTTAAATAGTTCTGGGTTCCAACAGTCCAATCCCCCCACACCCTCACTTTTATTTTTTTGGAGGCAATTTCAGCTGGTCACATTTACTGATGCCTGGCATAGCACCATCAGAAAGCATGTGAGCTTCTTTAATGCATTTCATCTTTACAGCGAATCTTTTCCCTGCCTTTGCTAATAGCCTGAGCACGCGACTTTTCCAAGCATATGTGGCCCCAAACTACACACCACTGCAAAAGTGGCAACATCTGCTGGTAACACAAGTTTTCTCCCAGTTAAAATGCAGGCAGGACCTAACTAGGCCCTGAAAAAAGAAATCCTTTAATTAAGTTAATTGCATGTGGTTGAAACCACGTTGAAGCCCAGTTCCAAGTTCAGTATTAGATTTATGTGCTACAGGCTGGCGTGGACAGGGTCTTGGATGCATGCAGGTCAGTGGTTTGGGTTCATGTGAGTTCAGGAAAAAAATACCTTTTCATTTCAGCTTACCTGGTTTCCCTCTCTGCCTTTTCCTTGCCCCGCCCCCAAGTTTTCCTTTGTGCTTCAATTTCACCCCAAAGAAAAGCCCAAGTTTGCTTAGTTTTGAGCTCACATGGGAAACAACTGAATTTCACTGATTTTCACTCAATGCTGTAAATCACCTTGGGCTGACTGGCTGTACAGTGCAGGCCTATGGAGGGCAGGGAAACCTTTCAGTAGAGCAGGCAGGAATATCAAATTCAGGTTCTTATTTCAGCCACAAGAAAAAAGAATTTTCACCTGATTGCACAGTGCTGCCTTTATATGGAGGCACGAGCTTTTCTTTCGCTTGCAACCTGCCTTGTGTCAGACCCCAGGTGTCCAAAATGAAGGTTTCCCTTGTTTTAATATGGGAAAACTCACTGGTGCCTTAACATATCATCGTACTGTTTGATTCAGGAAAGGTGGGGCAGGGGCGTTGGTGGTGGTCTGAAGACAAGCTGTGTTATTTCATTGCCAACATTTTTATTGTGCCGTGTTATGTAATGCTGTGGGAAAAGGCACTAGGGCAGATTCCTTGGGAAGGTTTTGTATGGGCCCCCATCAGCTACCTTGTCTAATAGCATCCCTCAGTTCCCCTTGCCCTGAAGTACTCCCCTGCCCCCAGGGAAGCCTGTTGGGAATAACACATCACTTCGTTCTTTTGGTACTTTTTCATTTGGCAAGTGTCTTAGTTTCCTATTGATCCCTTTTTAAATGGTTTTAGGTTTTCCCAAAAGATGTTGTTTGCTAATTTTGTGTGAGAACACATACAGGCAGGAGAAAAGGTGTATGCATGCGCATTACATGCCTTTTGTTGGCAATTAAAGTGCTATGATTATATTAGTATTTGTTGCATGTCTTTGATTTTATTGCTGGACTCTCTCTGTATCATGGCAGACTGGACAGCAACAAGCCACTGTTTGAGTCACTGCAGAAGAGAAGTGGCTCAAGGTTTAGGAGATAGGAGGATGGAGAGTTCTGGTGGCTGGTGAGAGGGACGTGTGTTGCGAGTGTTGCACAGCCACCATGAGAGCTGTCTCCTCAAGGATGAAGGAGACAGTGATGTCATCTTACAAGAACAAGGTTTATTTATGTCCTAAGTAAAGTTATGAGTTGTTTGATTGAAGTTTAGAGGTGGTCTGGGAGACTGCTGTATTTATACTGAGCCTTTTTCTACCTACTTGGCCTTGCAAACCGTGGTTTCCTAGAAGATGAGTCATGAGGATGAGACAAAAGGTTCAGTTTGTGCACGCCTCACCTTTACAGAGGCAATGAGGCACTCTGAGGAGAGCAATCAACCTTGGAAACACTGCAGTGCTGTTTGGTGGCTGTGCTTAGTCTTGGTCTCATAAGTGGATAGGTACTCTGGGTTCCTGCCCCAGTGAGAACTCCCAAAGAAGCCCTTTGAATGCTTTAGGGTCCTCATGGGTGAGTTGGGTGCTGTGGCCCTGTCTGTGCATCCCCCCACTCTGTGTCTCAGGGAACTTGGGACCTGGTTAGTAGGAGCATTTGCAGCTAGCAGGCTGTTTGGCCAGGAGACAAGCTTGGGCACAGCTTGCAGTCGTTGGGAGAAGGTGGGAGGATGGTAGGAACGAGTCCTGGCCTGCCTTGTGCCATCAGAGATCACCTGGATGATGTGCACCTTACAGACATGCAGAGAGAGCACTTGCAGGATGCTAAAGAGCATGGTGGTGAGAGCTGGGTTAGCTCAGCTGTTACCTTCACCATCACATGCATTTTCCTGTGCTGCCTTGCACTACAGAGAAGGGCAGAAATACTTCTGTACTGATGAAATGCTGCAGATTCAACTTGCAAAACAAAAGTGCAGAAGACAGCTGTACATTGCAGCCAAAGACTTGGGGGACATGCTTCAGAAATACCTTTGTTTATACCGGGCTCATGATCTGCCCAGTGACACAGGCCTGCGCTTCTCTTTCCTTACTGCGGGGATGGGGACATGTCTTGGTTGGAGGCAAGAGCACTGGCTTGAGTCATACCAGCCAGGGCCTGGTTCCCTTCTGTGGAAGCCTCTCATGCTGCAAAACCTGCCCTGCTCTCTGCCACGTGGGTGCAAAGCTCAGCCCATGCCTCAGGTCTCAAGCTGAGTCCTTTGCTTTCTTGCAAGGTGAGGTGAGGTGAGGTGAGGTCTCCATTCCTCATCCAGCAGCCCTGCACAGTATCCCCACTCAGTCATCCTTACAGGGGTGGATCCAGAGGTGTCTCTGGGAAGATGTTTTATATCGTAGGTCTTCTGTTTCATCCCTTGTCCCTGGCAGCAAGGAGAAGTGGTTGGCACTCAGTCTTGGGGCTGTACCACAACACACTAATGCCATGCAGTGAGTGTTGCATTATGTGAAGCAAAGGCCTGAGGGTAGGATGAACTTCATCATCGCATCCTAAGGAACAGGGATACCAAAAGGCAAAGTTAGATGGCCTTAATTTCATCTAAGCCATAAGTTTCCTGTGTGTCTGCAAAGGACTCTTGCCAGGCAGCTAGATAGTGACAAGGAAGGGCTCTGATTGCCATGGGTGACCTGACCCACACAGAGACAGAAACCAGGCTCAGGTCTGATTTATTTTTTCCTTTAGTTGATGCAATATGACAGGTGCACCTTGGCAGCTAGGTTCCTCCACAGCAGGGCTAATTGTATGCATTCACTCTTTCACATTTTTTGAGTCTTGATGGTGAACAATAGGTTTGGATTCTACAAGGCATTTCCTTTGAGACACCAACAGTTTCAAGGCTGCTGAAGCACTGGCTATAAGCAGCCAACCCTATTTCTTTATCTTCAGTAGTCTTCTGTATCTCCAATCTGCCTGTGTCTCCACTTACTGGGGGATAGTCGTGGCTGTCAACATATGTAATTTACTCTCACCCTGCCCAGCTGTGGATTTCCCCACTGACATCAGTCTTGGTAGAGCACACCAAGGGATTTGGTTGTAGTTTACTTGAAATGAGTATTGTGTTTGCTTTCAGAAATCTCTCTTTCCCCCCTTCTTCCTTTGTGCAGGTCCTTGCTGTCTCGGAGTTAGTTTTCTGGCCAGCTGCAGTGTAATGTTTACTCAGCTGGGACGCATAACTTTCCTTTCTGTCTCTCTGCTGCACTATGTGTTGTCCATACAAGGGCCAGCAGCAATGTCCTCCCTGCTCCATCCACATCAGCTTCTGACCAGAGTTATCTGCTGGCAGACTGGCACTGAAGTCAGGGGTAATGCAGACATCCATGCAAACTTTTTCTCATGCAATGGAGGGACTGAGCTGTCATTATCCTGAGAGAGCCTCGTGGGGTTTGATCAGCTTTCCAAGCCAATAATATGGAGCCTGAGCACCAAGTGCAGCAAGGGTCTGAGGGTAGGAGGAACCTCATCATCACATCGTAAGGCACAGGGAGACCAAATTAGACAGCTTTCATTTCACCTAAGCCTGCTGTTTTTCAGGTGTTATTTATTTGTGAACAGTAAAAGACAGTGGATTTTGACATGACACATTTTCTGTGTCATGTTCAGTTCAGTACCAAAGGAGAAAAGGAAGGAATCTGGAATATTTGTCAAGCTCAGGAAAACCTATTTCTTCTTCCAGCTTTTTTTTTTTTTTTCTTTTTTGCTTCCCTTGTTCTGGTAGGCATGTCCCCTCCTCTTCTTTCCTTGCTGGTACCTCAGGACTTCTCTTGATTCCTGGGGCTCCAGAGGTGAATCCTTGGCTGGTCCCAAACTGGGGAGACTTGTTTGGATCAGGAGAGCCCTTCTGCTCTAACATTGATATGCAGCAGGCTTCCAGACTCCAACTTTTCATGGAGAAAAAACTTATTTTAAGCCTTCTGCCTGTGTCCTATCAGGCACATGGTATGGGGGACCTTTTGTTTCATGGAAAAGGGAGAGAAAGCATTTATGATACAAAGCATACACAGGGATGTATGCCAGGATGCTTTCTGTAAGTCAAAACCCCTGGTTCTCCAAGTTTTTATTTTCCATGGATTGGCAGCAGTACTATGGCAGTGTTATGAGAAGGTGCTCCTGAAAGAGAGGAAGATTGAATTAAATAGCAATTGGTATTGAAGCCTTGCAGCCAACATGGGAATGAGTCCAGTGACTGGAAGGAAAAATATTATTAATAATTATAAGAAGAAGAAGAAGATGGCCAAAATCAGAATCATGTTCTGGAATCCTCCAAAAATAGAACAAAACAGATGCCAAACCTAACAAGTGAAGTAAAGCTCTCAGGGCAGGGTAATATGCTAAGGGAAATTAAAATGGTGAGAGGAGTTTCAGATGGGACCTCGCTGAGTGTGACACCGTGGCCTCATGAGTTCAGCTTTTTTCTGAACTCAGGAGCATCAGAAGGTAACTCTGGCCTCCAAGAGTATTTAATGATGTTTGGACTCCTCCAGCATGACCTGCTTGCTGCATCAGTTTCTACCAATAAAATAAGGAATAGTGAATGAATGCTGCTGAGATTTGGACACATCAGCTCCAAAGTAGCCACTGGGACGGGGATTTTCACAGTAGCTGGAGAAAAGGCAATGCCTGGACTCTACTGACGCTCTGAACAGTGGGTTAAATATTGACAACACCTCCTGATCAAAAAAACCCAGGCAGTCAGAAGCTAATAGGAGAGCTGGGAAGAGACTTCCTCACATCCCTCAGCAGCTGACTGGACGGGTGAAGACAAGCACCCAGTATCAGATGTTTGTCCTGAGATGGCAGCTGTATGCAAGACATGACAGATGGCATGACAAACCTTTCACTCCTGTGGCATGATTGCTTGCCTCTGTCCTGCTTTTGCTAGTCTAAGATGGGCTGGCCTTTTTCAGCTGTAGAAAGTATAATGACTCCTGGGACAGGCATTAAATACAGATGCATCACTAATGTCTGCTTTAAAAAAAAAAAAATAGACTGAATTGATTAATGCTAGTGCCCCAGGCTGTTGTGATGCTGAATTCCCCAGCTCCCATTTTGCTTCCTTCTGATGTATTTCAAGTTTCTCAGCTGTGCTTTTTGTAATCTCTTGCTCTGGGAGGGAAGGCAGTGCCCTGACCACACACAAGCTTTGGGCTGGCTTGACGAGCCCCCAGGAGCATCCCAGGCAGCAAGCAACCAGCACTGCTGAGCCCACCAACCAGTCCAAGCACTCGGGGTCAGCAACAGTCAGCTGTCCAAACAGATGCACACATGTGCTGGGACCAGTGGAGGAAGACCCAACAGAACCAGAGAGCTCCTTGGCTCCAGGGGCAGTGCGATGGCTCTCTGAACCTGCCCTTCTCCTTTGATCTTCACCCTACCTTGCTCTGCTGCTCCACTTCACCCCTGTTTTTCTTCCTCTTCTTTCCCTAGGTGGTTCTGGTCTCTGTTCAAGCGCAGATCTCCACCTCAGAAATACTGCCTTGGTCTTTCAAAGGCATTTGAAAGCATGTCCTTCCTCCAGAATTAACTCAGCTTTCACTGAGAGGGTGTCCTTTTCCGCCTCTGAATGCTTCAGCCCACCCCAGGGAACCAAGCTAGGAAGCAAAGGCAATAGGCAAGCACCACCACTTTTCTTGTATTTTGCATATTTTCTCACCTATGTTTTACTTTTCCCTACATGAGTAATGTCTTACTCTAAGGATCTCCCTCCTTTGCTGGGGTACTTCCATTTCCTACCTAAAAGGCAGTTCCCTCAAAAGATAAAATGGGAATTAGCTGCTCTTTCTTGCTTTAGTCAGACATGCTGGAACAGGATACACACTAGCATTTATTCATCTAATCTAATACATTTATTTCTAGTTTAGATCTATGCAAAATGAGACCCAGTGCAGACATCTGTCTTATTATCCAACAAACAGTAGGTTAAAAAAAATAAACTCTGCTGGCTCTGTGCGAGGGATGTACATAAGTGGCAACTGGATGCAAGTGGACTTCCAGAAGCTTTCATCCATGAACCAGGTAATGGGACTCAGTGCAGAGAAAGTCCACCCCATGTCCTTCATCTGCCAGAGCAGTGGAGGAATTGGACACCACTTTCTCCTCAAGGTAGCTGTCACCAAGATTTGCACCATAGACAGGCTCAGACACACTCTGTGAGAGCCAGAGGTCAACTGCCTTATAAATGAAAGACAAATTTGCCCATAATCCAAGGGGACTGAACCTCAGGAGGGTTTTTCTGTCAGGGCCTGGAGGACATCAATGCACCTTAATTTCCCTGAGCAACCTCATCAGCGACCCCAACCCATGCACCCTCTGCCCTTGGGCTCATGGGCTCCATTTACCTTCAGGGCAGGGCACCCAGTCCTGCCCTGGCCTACATGGTAAGTATACCCATCTCTTGGGAGTACTAGTGGATGAAAAGCTGGACATGAGCTGACAATGTGTGCTCGCAGCCCAGAAGGCCAACTGTATGCTGGTCTGCATCAAAAGAAGCATGACCAGCAGGTCGAGGGAGGTGATTCTGCCCCTTTACTCCACTCTAGTGAGACCCCAACTGGAGTACTGCATCCAGCTCCTCAGCACAGGAAAGACATGGACCTGTTGGAGCACATCCAGAGGAGGGCCACAAAAATGATCAGAGGGCTGGAACACCTCTCCTGTGAAACAAGGCTGAGAGCGTTGGGGTTGTTCAGCCTGAAGAAGAGAAGGCTCCGGAGAGACCTTATTGTGGCCTTTCAGTACTCAAAGGGGGCTTGTAAGAAAGATAGGGACAAACTTTTCAGCAGGGCCTGTTGCCACATGACAACAGGTAATGGTTTTAAACTAAAGGAGGGTAGATTTAAACTAGATATAAGGAAGAAGTTTTCACAATGAGGGTGGTGAAACACTGGAACAGATTCCCCAGAGAGGTGATAGATGCCTCATCCCTGGAAATATTCAGAGTCAGATTGGATGGAGCTCTGAGCAACCTGATCTAGTTGATGTTCCTGCTCATTGCAGGGGAGTTGGACTAGGTGGCCTTTAAAGGTCCCTTCCAACCCAAACTATTGTAGGATTCTATGATTCTCTTGCCCTGTCTCATGGATGGGCTCTTGTAGACTTATCTCCAGCCCTGTCCCTCACTTCATCTCCTGCTGATCCTGGCTGAACCCCTAGTTGGTCCTGGTGTGGTCCGTCCCTTTGCCTTGTCTGGAGCTGCTGGTGGACCCTGTTGCCGGCACCCTGCTCTTCACCACTGTGTGCAGATGCTGTCAGAGAGCATGCTGTTGGTGTGGGACCCACCTGCACCAGTGTCCCCCTTCGTTCCCAGGCTGTGCCCCTGCATGGGGCAGCACCCTTCTTGCAGCTTGCTGACAGTCTGCAGTGGTGGGCAGGAGCTGCTGTAACAGATTCTGCTTGGCTAAAATGTGCCCTAATTCCAATGTTGATGGCTCTAAAGTAACTTTAAAAACAGAAAATAAGACATTTTTAAAACCTCAGCATTGGAAGACATTGACATAATTTCTTTTTTTTTTCTTTTCTCCTTCATGCAATCCGCATAAAACTGACATATTCCTGAAATCTCCCTCCCTTGGCTATGACAAAATGGCCGTATCTGTTTGGGAGGCTGATTACGTTCCTTGGGACAACCAAGTCCAACAAGTGGTCCAAAGCTTCTCTAGGAATTGGCTCAAAAGAGCAATTTAATGTGGAGTAGTCAAATTGGTTCCTCTTCATCTCCTTAATTGAACGCATGAACTCAACTTTATAACGGGAGTACTTCACCCTTCAGTACAGGTTTTGTGTGTGCTCTGCTCCCCTTCAACGCTGCGAGGAAGGCTGTGGGAGGATGAGGTGTGTGCATGGGATGGGGATGGAGGGAGGAGAGAAGGACAGTTTAGTGCAGGGATATAATCCAGGTTAGTGCAGGGATATAATCCAGGTTTTGATGCATCAGTGAAGCTGAGTGGTTTCTTACCCTCCTCTCTTTTTCTCTTCTTTCATCTGGCATTTATGTCTGCTACATATATTCCCCTTTACACCATGCCAGAACTGTGACAGAAGGAAAGGGCAGGGAAGGGGTGGGGGTCGGGAAAAAATTCTTAGTAAAGTTTCTGTTCTGGAGAGAAAACAGGACTTTATCAAAATATTAGCAGAGTGCCAGCTGGTGCCAATTAGCATAGCTCTCTGTCGGTGAGAGTTTTCCATTTACCTTGTGCCGTTTTTCTTTCTCTGGGCTGCACATGGCCTTTCCTGAAGTGCAAAGTTTTTGGCCGCTGAGATTAATCTGCTTATCCAGCTTGGGCATCGTTTCTGAGGCCTCAGTCTGATCAAAAGCCTGTTGCTCTGGGAGACCAGGTATCAGTAAGTGCCCCATTACGTAGGCTGGTTCAAGCTTGTTCGATAATGAGAGATGAAGGGTCATGAGAACTAAAAATGTGTTGTGCAGATGCTCATTAACTAAACAACATGGCTGGAGTGCCTGTGTCCCAAAAGTTGGTTTGCAAAGGTGGCAATGCTAGGCTGGGTCCGACTCCCAAAGCGCTTGAGGAGTCTGGACACAAATGCTCTGCAGCTTTGCAAGAGATGCTGCTGTTTCCTGGTGTCCTGGTTCCGGCAGG